>JAODGC010038341.1:33348-65887 GCA_027574925.1 Ecitoglossa quadriceps | reverse complement strand
CCAAATGTATCATCACAGTCTGGAATGTGTGATTGGCTACCCAAATGTATCGTCACAGTCTGGAATGTGTGATTCCACAAGGAATGCATCTATATAGAGAAGTAAAGCTATCAAGTATGATTAATGAAAAACACTCATCTCAATACAATGTTAACTGTAAAATCTCACCAGTAAAATAATTTCGTCAGCAATAAAGTTTGATTAAATACAATAAACAACAATATTGAATAATTCCATTTGAGAGTAGTTAATTTCCACAAGAAATTTTAGTTCTTTTCAAAACTGTCTCGACTTATAGGTTGGACACCCCTAAAAAGGAAACCCAAACTATAATTCTATCAACATGTCAATTGAATACTTACGACGCAGAAGACAATTGTCGTCCAATCTTCATAAACTTAAAGTTAATATTATTAGCTGTCGAAGCAAGATTCTCATTAGTCGGCTCCGCAAACATCTAAAGTTGTAAGTGTAATGTAAAACAATTATAAAAAAAAGCAAAGAAAATTATTACAGGAATGCGTTTGTAGCCATCAAAACTCTCATAGATCTTCAGATGCAATTCTGGTTTAATTGGTATGAGGAACAGTTGCGGTTCAATCGGCATTTGTTTCGTGCGGACCAATTGAAGCTTCCTCACCGATCTAAAGCAAGCCAAGACAATTCAAGACATTGATGCAATATGATGAATCAACTTACCTTGGAACATAACAAGGCGCAGTGTAAATCTTCCTGCTAATCTTATCTCGAATCCTGCCTTCAATCAAAATCAAATCCTCCACATCATCCGAGATGAAAATCGTTTCTTTATTCGATGTATTTGGGAGGAAACTTTTCTCCATGTAGTAATAAGTCTCTTCAACTCTCAAACTCCGATAGATAGGTACTCTCCACAGGATGCTTAATGCCAAGTTAATTGAGACATACTTCCAAAGTCTTGAAGATAGCCCATGTACTGGATCACTGTTTAAAGCTATCGCCTCACTTAAAGCATCAGCATTGATGAAGAATACCTTGGTTGGCACCATAGCACGCACATCATAATCGCAAGCACGCTTGGTGAGGAACGACAGAATCCCAATACAATTCCCACTAATCACATAGTGGTTACTAGACCGGTAATAATCCACATCACAGAGGTAATCTTTAACGGGCAACGCGCCAAATTGTTTCAGCCTGTAACCTACAGCATCATCAGTTGTGAGTGTCATACAAGCCAGTCCATAGATGATCACGTAGATTCCATTACTAGAGACCCCTTTCGTTAAGATCAACTCATCGGCTTGGTATTCCCGTTCAGTGGTTGCTTGGTACAAAGAATCAAAACCCTGGACTGATTCGAAGAACGGCAGCCATTTCAAAATCTGCAATGGTGAGTTGATCTGAGAAGCAGACATCTTAAGAATAGGCTTGCGCAATTTCTCCACTCGGTCGATAAGATCCTGGTGCTCAACTTCATCAGTGAATCCCATCAACTTCAAAGCAGTGATGGTTTCCTTCATAGTTGCAATGCTAGTATTCACAATGCGCTTCGTTTTTGATAGCACAGCAACACTAGTGAATTTATACTGGATGTTGTTAAGTTGTGCCAGAATGACCGCTTTCTCCTTGACGATTTCCTGCTCGATTGCTTGTCGCAGCTCTGCATTATCCACAATCGTCGGTAAAAGATGCAGCACTTCGTGGTATGAAAACAAAACCGAAATAGCTCGGTTATAGCCAATCAAAACTCGGTTTTCAATTTTATAATCACAAAATTGGATTCCATAGTTCCTCATTCGGTACAACAGAGTAATGATCCGGAGTAATCGAAGCTGACCAATTGTTAACAATGGCATGAAGACGGCATACCCATAGATAGTATACTTCATACAGGTCACTCTAAAAATAATGAGCAGAATCTGGATTGAATTAATCATCAACATGATACAATCAAACACATTCCAGAAGTTGGTAAAGTACTGCCATGGATTGACAGCGTGTAAACCCACTTTGATCTTCAACATCACATCAAAGAAGAAGACAAAATAAGGTATTAGACAATATAACTGCATTACACATGTTTTGAACAAGGTCCAATAGAATATACCAGTGTTGATGAGGATAAAGAGGTAGATGACAACTTCATACGAAATGTGATGGACTGTCTTGAAAAGATACAACTGCCATTTCACTGATGTTATGGTGGTTGCAGTAATGTCGTAAATATCTTTGTTGATCCTCACTAAAATCTTCTTGAGGTTTTGAATTAGAGAGCGTTTGTATAGAATGGACAGTTCGGAGATCTCAATGTGGATACTTTTAGATAGAGTCGTAACATCCAAGGAGCTTAGGAGAGCTTTCAAGTCAGACTTTTCAATCAAACCACGTTCACGTTGTCTCAAGAAGGAGATACGTTGCGAACGAAGAACCATGAATCTTAATTCCCTGCAATACATAACAAGCAATATTAAAAGAGATATAATGTTCCCATAGACGTAATCATACTTTAATTGTTCCTGTTTCTCATATGGCGTTAATAAAGCCCCTGCTTGTACTTGACATTCAACACAACTTGGCTTAAATCCATAGCTCTGTTTATTCTCAGTCGCTGTGTCATTATGCCCTGCTTCCCAATCTCTTAAATTGGTAGCTTCTTGGATAACCTGCCAATTGGCATCTCCATACCCTTTGTCCATTTGGAACATGTGGACGTAAATCTCCCTAGTACTCTCTAACAAATCCAGACTACTTTCAATGTTGGTCCTTCTAGCTGCACTCACTACATTAGTGCCGAAATTCCTAAAGAATAGCTTGACCACTGTGTTATCCATAATTACCTCACAGGTAATCATGATTAACGCAATCTGATAGGTTTTCTCAATGAAGCTGTGCGTCAATGGATGATGTAAGAGGATTTGAAGTTTACATAACTCAAGTACACCTCGTCTCATGAAAATCATCATCATGATTGCATTAGCATTGTGCTTGGTATGTCTCCTCATGAAGGGATACACAATGAGTACAACTAAACAACGTGCAACCACTCTAAACATAAACGCACACAATGCCAAGAAGAGCAGATTCACGGAGAAGTATTTCACTAGGAATATGATGCTGTCTCCAAAGATTAAATGGTAAGCATAGACTGTTAGGATGTAATGCCAATTGCTTATTATGTACTCCATTTTTTGGAATGCAGATAGTGATACCCTGTTCTTCTCTGCACTCATGAAAATAGCAAAGGATAACACTGCCATGCTTCCAGATACATACAAGTAACCTTCACAGATGTTGTACATTATATGAGCACAGACTATCCATGTCAGAATAAGGTATTCATGGCTGTTCAAGTCTGGGTTGACCAGTAGTGCGCAGACCTTCCCAACAATAGCTCCAATTATTAACCCAATCAATACCATCCGCAGTAATATATACACAGTTTGAAAGGGAGTCACCACTACACCATCTAGGTATCCCAGGTAGATATCCAAGACTATTGTGGATGTAGCCAGGATAGTAACGCATTCGGAGAACATCATTGCTAAGGTTGTGTTTGGTATATCAATCTTTTGTAGCATTTCTATGAGTAGTCTGCAATCAATGCTTGACAGAGCCATTCCACAGCTTAAGATAAATCCCCAGTTTATTTCATGCAGCACTACACTGCTCATTGCAAAGCCAAAGAGGAGTCCAAAGAGGGCTAATCCACATGTGTTTAGAAGGATTATATTGATGAGGCATTGCGGGAGTAGATGGATATCAGTGTGAAAGACGCAGACAAAGATTCGGAATGGCATTACAAGTGCGATTATGTCTCTTGGTGCTAAGATGAAAGCATAGCTGTCTTTATATGGTGTTGCCAACACGGTAAAGATGGTCAGGTAGAGGATTCCTATCAGAATCAAGTCTGCTCCAATGGCGATGTGTCCCAAACGGAGAAGTTTCCGGATGTAGACTGTTTGTAGTGCAGTGATGGCGACTAATAGCGAAGAGAGGCCTATGTTGGTATATTGGCTGAAGATGTTGTCCAATTGAAAGACTTTTTTGCTGATGTCGTTCACATGTTCGGAAAACATTTTGCTTGTGGCGATTTACGTTCGAGAAAATACTGACTGAACTGTGCAGTGCTCAGAGTTGAACTTGTCAGAGCAAATGAAAGCTGTGAAGTTTTTGTGTTTGTTTTGTGGAGAAATTAATATTAATTCAGAACCATCTTAGAATTCTAAGCTATTTTGTTTATATCATCTATTTATTAAGTATCTCCAACGCATGGTAGTATCTTGTCTCTAAGATTAGTAGAAAGTGAGCATCAACTAACCTCAAACGTACCTTAACCTACTAAAGTGCTCCGATGAGTTCTGGGACCACGCAAAACTTTGAATTGACTAAATTCGGAGTCCGGTTCGGAGTAGAACTAATTCTACTTTGCGGTACAAGATTCCTATAGTTCCTATCACAACTAATAATAAAGTGGTAGACAAACTCAGTTTCAAACTGATTTAGCATTAATATATTTAGATATTTAAGACACAATTGAATAATTTGATAAGCTACTAGTCTGTGAAATACATTAATTTACCATCTAATCTGTGCATTATGTATTAGTAGCCATAGTGCTGACTATGAGCAGAAAGCCACTGCTTAATAGACTTATAACATGCCCTGTTCCAAGCCACATTCATTTGCACAGTCTCATAAGCACGCTTGAAAGCTTCCTTCGCTGTCTTCAACTGAACGCTGTTGCCGAATTCGGCAAGTTGCTCCAGGTGGTAAGGGGTATTCATGTAAGTAGGTAGAGCTTCAACCATGAAGGCTAAATGACCAAAACTAAGCCCAAGACTAAAAATATTGTACAATAAATAGACTATAAAGTGGTACAATGCTATAATTTGCTAGGTTAGGATTGATGATCAACTTACTGCGCCTTCAATTCCTCCCAATGTTCTCGTAGAAAATTAAAAGCCAGCGTATAACCTCGAATATTTTGCGCAACCGAAATGAAAACCAAATAACCATCCTGCTTTCTAATCCCTGATGATTTATCCAAGATCATATTCAGTAGTCGTTTCAGTAGCCAAGGCTCCGATGTGCATCCAAGCGACTTGAGTATATCTGTTTTCTCACCAGGCAGAGTTGTATTGAGGTACATTTCATAGGCAAAGTTAAATTCAGTTTCACCACCTTCACGGATTGCAGTACTGTAGATAAGTAAAATTAAGTTCGCTGAAATCCTACAACATATCATCAACCATAAAATTACTATCCGCATTCTTCCAAAATGAAAGAGAAACCTACTTGGTTTTGTTAATCATCAATGCTCTAAATTTGCCCCTCGCTTGCCCAACACACCTACTCTCAGAATTCTTGCAAGCCCATGATAGAATCATTGGTCTTAGACGTCTCATTTCATAGGTATCAGTAGCAGACTCCTCAAGGCCGGTGTTGGTAAATGCATGGTCGAAGATAATATTCAAGAAAGCATTAAAATGACTAAATGCTTCTTTTTCTATAAGCATATTGTGGAGATAATTTATTTTGAGGAAAGCAATGCAATATGAAATATAGCGGTTGTCCCAACGGCCCACGATAGATAGGAGCTTCAGGGGAATGTCATAGTCGAGGAGGTTAGCCCGTGCTAGTTCCATGGAGTTGGAGAGTAATTGAGATCGGACTAATAAGGGGAAGTTTTTGAATTCTTTTGTGAGTTGTTTCCAGTTTCGTTCGTCGTAGTTGACAATGTAGTAGCCTAGAACAGAGAAAAGGTTAGAAAATAGATACTTCATTGGGTATAGTAATTTTAGTACTTTAGTTAAGTTCTTAATTGAAGATAGTAACGAAAGTTCTATAAGTTATCAAAAAATTGTTTATTTTGTAACCTCTAAATAGTTTTAAATTGTCATATTTAATTTAATTATCACCAAAAAAATTTCAGCGTTTAGTGTGGCTTAGTTACTTTTTAAATACTCATCTTAATACAATAATTTGGATGAATATATATTAAATATTGATGTTGAAATAAAGCTCGCTGCGTCAGTGAATTAGTCTCCTTCCTACTTCTACTCCGAGCTCATTTCATATCTCTCGACTCTCTCGCGCGACACCACTCCTACCTACGTCAGTGCTCAGTCTCCCTCTCAGTTCAACTCCCTACACACTCCATATCTCTCGACTCTCTCGCGCGACACCACTCCTACCTACGTCAGTGCTAAGTCTCCCTCTCAGTTCAACTCCCTACTTACTTTATATCTCCCGACTCTCTCGCACGACACCACTCCTACCTACGTCAGTGCTAAGTCTCCCTCTCAGTTCAACTCCCTGCTTACTTCATATCTCCCGACTCTCTTGCGTTTCAACACTGCCTACTTTTCATGCTAATGATAAGAAACAAATGCAGTATCAGTAAATTACATCACTTTTAAAATATCAAATATACATCAAGAGTTAATATAAACACATTTCAACATAGTAAATAAATCAAACGGCACTATTTTGAAAGTTTCTTAAGAATTTATTCGGAATTGCTTCCAATCAAATGAACGCCTAGTTTGTTGTTTAGGTTAGATTAAAAAGCCATTCATCTAACCTATCCTAATCTAATATAATTTCATAAACCCGGGTATGTGCTTCAATGATTTTAAATAGATTATTTCAATTAGTATTTTTATAACTTTTGAAATCAAATTGGAATTTAATTAAAATTAAGAGTAGTATTTTCCTTTTAAGGATTTTGTTACACCATCATAAAACCAACCTGTATTCTTCATATTTAAAAGATACCAATTCTGCAAATCCATATCAATTTTGGTCTCCTTCACGCCTTGAATCCACACCTTAGGTTTTGTATCATCCAAATTTGGGTCACTCGCTGTAGCATAGGAAACAGGAATCCACCACATCATATCTGTATCTGCCATCTTCTCCAATGCAGGATAATAAAACCTATTCTGAGTCAATGTCAATACGTTATTATCATAATCCGCCACTACAGTAATAACTGGAAAACCCGGATTTTCTATCCATCCCAAGAGCACCGCTTTCAAATCAGTAGTATCTGTAATTCCCGGAATCTTACTGTTCCTTTCCATGAAAGCCTCCACAAACTGGTTATAATCCGCATTGGAATATTGATACTTGGTGAGATAATATCTAGTGGACTTTTTGAAATCCTCCTCTCCGTAGATATTAAACAACATGTAGACAAACGCAGAACCTTTGTAGTAAGTTAGAGAATCAAATGTTTCCTGAATATTGTCTGAGGTTTTAATATCTCTGGACAAGGGAGTAACAAAACTGTAAACATCCAAGGACATTGCTGACAGTTGGTCTTCTAAGATCAACTCATTGCTACTATTCCAGGAGGTTTCCACATAGTCAGATCCACGAAAACGGAAGAAATTAGCGAAGCCTTCTTTCAAAAAAAGATCATTCCAGAATTTTGGGGTTACCAGGTTACCAAACCATTGGTGGCTCAGTTCATGCGAGATTGTTTCAACTATGAAAGTTTTATCTGCAATACTAACTTCCTGTTCATCCATAAGAAGAGTCTTTTCTTTGTAGATTATAAGACCCCAGTTTTCCATTGCGGAAAATCCGAAATCAGGCACGGCTACTTGGTCTAATTTAGGCAAAGGATATTTAATGTCAAAATAATTCTCAAAGAATTTGAGGATTTTGGGAGTGATCTCAGAGGAGTAGATTGCTTGGGAGATTACGTCCTTTCGTGACCAGATTTTGAATTCGCGCCCATCTTTGTTATTTTCATAGGCTTGGAGGTCACTCACAAGGAAAGCTAGAAGATAAGTGGACATCTTGGGAGTCTCCTGAAAATTATCCCAGGAGTACCCGGGCATTTCCATACTACAAGTAAAAAGAGCGTCAACATACAAGCAAATTTCTTTGTTTAAAAACCAAATTTAATATTTTACACACACCTATCCTCTGTGCTGATCCTCGGCATATTCGATAACGTGGTCATGTAATTTGGACGTGCAAGACTTACAATAAAAGTGGCTTTGAAATCAGGTTCGTCGAAACAAGGAAAAGCACGCCTGGCATCTATCGGAGAGAATTGCGAACTTGCAATCCACCTAGAAAAAAACTGTGAATCGGTAGCTCTAAAAATAGGTGTTACTCTATACCTTTCCGTGTTTGTTTCCCTATCAGTATAACTACTCCTGTAAAATCCTTGATTCAAATCATTCAACTCACTCACAAACATCATATGCAGCCAATATTTCTCGCCAGCTTTCATTGGCCTGTCTAGGTGAAACGTAAACATATCATCGTCTTCATTAAAGGTTAAGTCATTCAGGCGAAAGAAGTAATCACCATTTACATATTTAATCCGAATAGAATCCCTATCAATTTGTATATCATGTCCGTGTAAGATAATTTTGTCTGTGGCTTCAATGCAGTCCAAATGAATTGAAACATTCCCATGTGTTGTGAAGTTGTTTTCAATCAAGAACGGCATTAATTTCAATCTGAAATATCCAACTCAATATATATCAGGTTTGTTTGTGTGCAAATAATTAAGGTAGTAAACAATTGATTAAAAGTATTATACTTGTAACTTGTTGGTTTAATACTACGTGGCAATCTCTTCAAAATGATATCTACATTCGCAGCAAACTCCTCTCTTGCCCTTTGACCAGCTATTATCTTAGCAGCTGTTTTCCTTTTACCTCCAGGTTTGCTGGCATTGTCAGTGGTTGATGTCATAAAGGCAGCTGGAAATGTATCTGCATTACATTGTTGGTTATGAGGGACGAAGAAGTAGACTGCTAGAGCTGTTAGGGCGGCTAGAAGTATCGCGCCCATTACAAGAAAGAAGCAGAGGAGTTTTGATATCCGTAGGCCTGGTTTCTGTGCACCACTTACGTTGTATTTCTTTACATAAGGATTCTCTACGTCGGAGACACCTAGGTCGAAGAAAAGAGCAATTAGTGGTTATGGTTTATGAATAGATAGCAAACTATCTATAAAGGTGCAGTGCAGTTGATTAGAGACCACTTTGGGTTGGGCATCTGAACACACCCTTTTGGTTTTATGCTTTCTTATAGCAACGGTTTTCAAACTTGGAGAAAGGTGTGGGTGGATAGGAAGGAGACGTAATGCCGTGTTTATTCTGAAATTAGTTTTGGGTTCAATTCGTTATATTCTGTTTGATACTATTTTGTTTTGAGTATTTTTACGGTGGTAATTATTGCAAAAATAGGCAGCTAAAAATATGTCAATAGACCTATTATACTTCAATAGAGAGGAATGGAGCATGATGGGAAGCTTAATTCACAGTCAGATACACTTTGAAAACCACTGCCTTAATACAACATAACCTTAAGTATTCTAAGCTATGTTATATTATGCTGATATTTTTTTATTATTATATTTCAAAACAATTTTTATACTTTAAGTTGATATATGGAGTTGACTTTTTATTGACTTATGTACGAAATGTTTTATTTGCTTGAAAAGGGTGTGATGAGGAAGAAGGTAGAATATAATGACATTTTAACGACCTCCATGGTTTATACATTGGGAAAATGCTAGCCAAATGAAACTGCACAGCATAAAGGTATTAGACGCGCCGTCGATTCTATACGCGTTAAACTAAAAATAACTCAACTAAATGTGCAGTTGATATTTTATGGAGATGACCTAGAATTTTATTTGTTTATTATAATATTCATCTTTGAAACTTGTTAATTTCATAATTTAATAATGAAATTATTATCATAATGAGAGGAGTCATTTAATCGCAGGTTAATTTTCACTTCTCACTTTTAAACTTAATTAGTACTTTAGATATGGTGTTTAGAAATTTCATGACAATACTCTAAAGTATCATCCAAGGGTTTTTTAATTCAAATGGGTCCTAGCTTAAATTGAACATAACCTATTTTTTCATCCAGTACAATTTAGAGTGTAAATGAACCTAAAATTTACGATTTTACATCAATAAGAAAAAAACTGTGTGCAATTATGAAGAAATTTTAAATTGAATCAAAATAATTTCTTGTTGGAAATATCTGAGAAAAGTATTAATTGAACTTATCAACTGGAATGCTAATCATTGTTAATTGATATTGTTAATAATGATGGTTTATTCTATATAAAACTTTAAAATATTATCCTTGCCTTTGCGTTCTTTAGATTTACAATGACTTGTTTTTTTTTATTTAAATAAATATTCCAATGATTGATATATACAGTAATTGCAATTAATATAACCTAAACTAGTTGAATCCGTTGATTAGTTCCGGAGTTATTGGTGTTTGAAGAAAATATACGCGCGCTCGCTGCTTGAGACACTCACCCTCTCACTTCAGCTACCTGCTCGCTGCATATCTCCCGACTCTCTCACGCGTCAATACAGTCCATTTTAAACGCCAATAACTCCAAAAGTGAAGAAGATAACAGAAGATAACGGAAAATGTTTTTTCTACATCAACAATTTAGTAAGTATCAATGTAAACTTATCTGAATGTAAACATTAGTGTTAGTTAAATTGTAAAAATAGTTTTAGTTTTTCTAAAATTATATTTGAATGTCTAGAATTATGAAATTGACGCATTTATAGCCATGAGTCATTTTAAAAACGTGTAACATTAAACTTTGTAAACATGTCTAGTTTTATATTTTAATTATCATATTTAAGATAGTTTTCAGTAGACAGAAAAAACAGACAATTTTTCTAACCTATATCTGTTTCTTACTTGCTTGAAAATTAATATATTTTTAGAAGACAGCAGTCAACATTACCTTGGCCATAATATCCAACCATTTTTATCAATGCACGTGATGCACACAATCACCTAAAAATGCTAAAAATACTTCAGGCGCTTGATCAAAACCGCTCAACTTCACTTAATTTCATACTAAAACCGTAATGCTAGCACAGGAAATTAATTACCCCTACACACAAAACAATTAAAACTTGAATAAAAGCATTAAATTAAATAAATCCATGTGAAGTTAATATGTTATTAGTTTAACCAGCGTCGCGACGCTTTGGACGTGTAACTGCGGACGGCACGACGCGCGGAAATGTGACCGATTTTCACCAATATCGGACGCAAGCCGTGATTTTCCCAGAAGAAAATCCGCATGCGTCGGACGCACATGCATTCACAGGAGAAATAGAGGTACAGGATTGTAGGGAAACAGGAAGTACACAGCAGGCAGTGCCAGTTATTTGTGAGTAATATTAGCACAATATAAAGTAGCTTTTAGCATACATTTAATGAATAAGTGTGAGCAGTGTTGCTTATAAACAATGCATGTTGTAAAATAATGAATAAATTTATATACAAAACTTTTATTATTAGCTATCAATTTCACATTTGTTGAATTGAATTAATATTTATTTATTTTAATGAATATTTTTCTTTATATTTCTTAAGTAAACCATCTGTTTCGTTGATGTTGTAATAATATTACAATATTACATATTGCTTTCTTCAGAAACAGATATTAAAAAAGGAAATTCATCTTAATGTAATAATACGATATTGTTATTAATGACAATGAATATTAATGATGTTTAAAGAAAGCATGTTGTGCCAGTGTTTCAATCTCCCTCTCACTTCTACACTCTGCTTGCTGCATGTCTCCCGACTCTCTCTGCCCAGCCCGAACACTACTAATAAGCAAGACTACTGCGTCAGTGAGTCACTCACTCTCTCACTTCTACTTCCCACTCACTCTATATCTCCCGACACTCTCACGCGTCAACTGCCCACCTCGAACACTACTAATAAGAAAGTTTACTGCGTCACTTGCCTTCTCACTTCTACCCTCTACGCACTGCATATCTCCCGACTCTCTCACGCGACCGCTCACTGCTTACTTTACACACAAATAACTCTAAAGCTAAAAAAGGTAACATACCGAAAACGTTATTATAACATCAAATATTCAGTATGCGTCAAAGTAAACGCAACTCAATTCAATAAATATTAGTCACTTTAAGACCAAATTTAGTGATACACTTTACTTCTATTCATGCACTTTTTCTAATAAATATTATTTTGATTACGGTTTCATAGTCAGATACTTTTTAGTAGATCTCTGTTTAATTCTCTTGAATTTGTATTTGTTCACGCTTTTTAAATTATAGCAGTTCAAAAATTAGTTAACTTACTGCAATACTGAAGATCTACAATAAACTATATATTCATAAACTATACTTTTTTGCTGAAATACAGTTTATGGAACAAAAGTCAAAGTTTAATTGTTATTATTCATCTTTGTAATTAGTTGCAATTTTAATTAACGCTAGCATTATTTGTCTTTGCTATACTATACTTTATTAACAATTATAACAATTGAGGTTGATTACATAAAAGATAGCACTAAACTTGCGGAAGAAACTTTGTTAGCTTAATATTTTCCTAAATGTTTGTTTATGTATTTTTAATTAAGAACATACATAAATAAATAATTTATTTATTGCAATAAATAAGATTTAAATTAAGAGACTTGTTAAATATTGAATGTTGTCTTCATGTTGTCTTTTTCAGTTTTAGAGTTATTAGTGTTTAAAGTATACTTTCTTATTCTTAGTGTTTAAAGTGAGTAGGCTTGACGCGTGAGAGAGTCGAGAGATATGCAGTGAGTAGAGAGTCGACGTGAAATGGAGATTGACTCACTGACGCAGCATGCTTTCTTTTTATTAGTGTGGAGTGTTCACGCGCGAGAGAGTCGGGAGATATGCAGTGCGTAGGGAGTAGAAGTGAGAGCGTGAGTGAGTCACCAACGCAGTATGCTTTCTTATTAGTAGTGTTCAAACCAAGCAGAGTTGACGCGTGAGAGAGTCGAGAGATATGCAGTGACTAGGAAGTAGGATTGAGAGGAAGACTGACCCACTGGCACAGTATGCTTCTTTCTTAAGTTACACATCTAAATTGAACCATTTTTTGCGATTACTAATAATATCATACTATTGTATTGTGTTTAGTTTACTTTGATACTTATTAAATTTTTGATGTTATAATAACGTTTTCGGCAAGTAGCTTTTTTCATTTTTATCAATTCAAGAAATATTCAAGAATATAAATATAAAATATAAAAATCCATTACATTATAAAATAGCAGCACCCTTCAGTAGAGTACAAGTGGGTTAATAAATATTTAATTGATTAATGAAACAAAGGGTAAATATGCAATGCAAATTAGATTCCCAGTTGTGTTAAATACAGATTTAAATATATTTGCACTTGTTTTGACATGTGAAACACAAGATGCGTGTCTAATAACAATAATCATAAAACTAAACTAACACATGATGCAAGAACTACTTGCGTAACTCGCATTGCATACACGTCAAAGTAAATGATGTCAAACTTCCCGTAAATAAAAATAAATTACAGAAAGAAAAGAAAATCACAAATTTAGTGCAAATAGGACACTTATCAAATGAATGTTATCTAATCAACTCTACACCTGAAAAAATTAATTTATTTATTAGAATATTAATTACCAGCTATTTTTCTATTAAAAAAAATTGTTTAAAGATTGAAGGACTTACTGGTATACTCTATGGTTTTTCTATCCGCCATGTTAATCCGCTGATGTTATCACAAATTAAATGCACATTTAAACACAATTTGAACAAAAACGTCTCACTTTTGTTACGAAATCTTCTAATCGTAGATATTTACATTGCACTACCGCACATTTGTCTTTTAGCGCAAAATTTCAATTGGTTCTTAATCCTGTCTATTACTCAACTGGCTTTGCGGCATTGGCAACGGTCACTCTGTGACAATGTCACAATTGCAATGAAATAATTAACGCAAATTGCGACCAGCAGTCCACATTGGCGTTCCTCCACACATAGTCCAATGACAACTAATTAGTATTCGCTCAATTTACTTCTTCCTGATCTTCATCAGAAATGGACTTTTGCCAATGTATCACTGATTTATTCAATACGCAATTACAGTGTATTAAACATTACTTATTAATGAGAGTTAGAGTGACTAATTTTCCTGGTAAACAATAAAATTAGTTTTACTCAAGAGTAGACAGTAGTAAAGTGAGTTAAGTCACATAACAACGACTGATTTGCGATCACCTGTACAATGCATGAATTGTAATTCTTGCGTTGGACGAAAGTTGGCGAACACTCAACCCACGTAATTAAACCACCTAAGCAGTTCTAACCTATAATGTATTAAAAGGTGTAGTTGATTTATTTGAGTTTAATGTTACAGAATTTGTTTTTTTTTTAGACACATTTTACTGACTTACAAGTAATTAGAAAGTTGGTATGTGATGAGTGGATAAGAGGATAAAAGTGTGGTTAGGTGTGTTGGGTATTTTTTTTTTGTTCTTATTATGGTCTATGGATATTTTATTAGTTTGTTGGTGAAGAGATTAGTAGTAGTATCACAATTTATATCAAATTTTATATAGGAATTGATTGAGGTTATTTCCTCTGTCAAGGTTCATAGTCTTTTACCATATTGTGCTAGTGATTTTCAATTTACAACTGACAAAACAAAGTTATAAAGTATCATACAGGTTTACTTCAAGATTGTGTTGTACGGAATTAAAATTGATGCAAAAAATATTTAAACAGCCTTCTGTTGAAATTTGCAGTATTGTTGAATGATAATGGTCATCTTTTTATAAGAAATATAAGAATATTTTCAATAAACAAATCCAAATATCAACAATCACCTTTTGCACTAGTACCACATTTCATCACGATTATATGTTGAAAGCTAACAATCGGCTACTATCACCTGGCATACATACAATTTGCAAACGTGCAACTCATTCTAATTACTACTGCAATTGCTCATATGGACACATTTGAATATAAACATGGTTCAGTGGTCATTGGTATGGTGAATCTAAATTGGTCCCTATTTGAAAATGCCGACCAAACACGTGAACAAACTGTAAATATTAAATAGATACAATAATTGTACACTTGGCAAAACTTGTTAACAGCTTGGATGGGAGTTAAATCCGGAGAAAGGTCTGCAACCTCTCGAACAAAACGGACAGTGGTGGGAGGTTGGTGGTGGGTATAGGTAGTGATTTGATAAGATTTATATCAACAGTAGGGTTTAGAAATTATTAATGTTTAAAGAAATCATGCTACTTGCATCTCCTTCTAGCACTCTATAACCTTTATATTCTGTCACTTTCTAAGAATACCAGCAATTAAATAAATTAGAAAAATGTACTATAATTACTTTTTATTATTATTTTCTCTTTTTCACAATTAAACATTTCAATAGTTCTAGTAAATCAACCGTTTTTAATATTTTAAATCTTCTTGGATAAATCAATCACCTATTTTGCTATCGATTAAGTAATTACATCTCTTTAACGTTCCTAATCTACTTGCATTCATTCAAAATTTCATTTGATATATAAAATTTAGCTGCGTCTCCTCTATCTCCATCTCGTTCTAACCGCTTACAACCTTAATGTTCTGTCTCCTTCTACGAATTCTAGCAGTTCTAAACACACATCTCACACACCATAAAACTCTATACCTGACAGTAATAGACTTTCATTGGTGAATTAAATTAAAAATATGTTTTGTTAAAAAATGACATCATTTCATTAAGCATTATTCAACTTATTACAACATGTGCTACCTTGTATGATTCCATTGTCATCAAAGCGCGTCATGTTTATTATTTCCATTCGGATAACATGCAAATCATGCGCCAATTAGCTGCACTGAATTCAAATACAAGCAACATTAGATCCAAATCTACTTAGTTCAACGTAATAAAGCCCATCTATAAATACAACTTGAATGAAATGACTCATCATCATATTTCTTCACTAACAAATCTGACAACGGAATTGAATTGGCAGTTCAATGCAGTTAAACTCCCTCTCTCTCTCTATTCTATAAATATAAATTTACTTGACTGAATGTTAATTCTCACGTATGCGGGAATTAATTAAAATGCAACATGCATATTAAGAGCTATTAATTTGAAGAATGAGAAATACTTGCAGCGAGATGTTAACTTGCATGCATTTGCATAAGTCAGTGCAACTTAATGCATTTGCATAGATATGGTCTATGTGCAATTGTTGCTTGAAGGTTTCGTATTGGGAAATTAAGTTGTAGCTTGAGCGGAAATGTAGATGCATAGATATGAAGTAATATGTTGTTATCAACGCCAACACGTAATTCACATTTCATTCATGTTTGTTTATGTTTGAAATATGTATTTAATCCAATTGATTGATATTGATTGTTATTGAGTATAAAGAAATATATGTTTTACAAATGATTGTGCCATTTCACAAAATTACGTTGGTTCTTTCTTTGTCACTGTTAGCATTCGTAGAAGAAGACAGAACATTAAGGTTGTAAGCGGTTAGAACGAGATGGAGATAGAGGAGACGCAGCTAAATTTGTGTAAACAACAAGATAGAGCTAAGCATATTGTATTTCTGTTTTCCATTTTACATATCAAAGGAAATTTTGAATGAATGCAAGTAGATTAGGAACGTTAAAGTGATGTAATTACTTAATCGATAGCAAAATAGGTAATTGATTTATCCAAGAAGATTTAAAATATTAAAAACGGTTGATTTACTAGAACTATTGAAATGTTGAATTGTAAAAAGAGAAAATAATGGGAAAAAAATAATTATAGTACTTTTGCGATTTTTTAAATTCCTTGTATTCCTAGAAAGTGACAGAACATAAAGGTTATAGAGTGCTAGAAGGAGATGCAAGTAGCATGATTTCCATGACGACCTTATTGAATCACTACCATCTCTACTATAGTTTGTAACAGTTCATATATTTTGATTAAAATGTTTAACCATATTTACGTTGTACTTCTTGCAAGTACATCTGTACTTCCTCTACTAATTTCTCATGATTCGAATCGTTCTCACATTTTTTATCTCCATCAGGGCAAACTTTATCATCATCTCGTTTTTAATAACATTATTAAAACGAAGAGATATAAATCTACTGGAAACATACAACTTTTTTTCAAAGCCAGTTTTGATTACTTTACCAGATCATTTTTATTGGATTTCTGTGCCACTCGCAACTAAATCAACAATATTTATGAGCTTGCTGAGTTGGTAAGTGAAGATGGAATTATTTTGTGTGTGGCAATAAAGAAAAAAAATTGGGGTATATATGAGAGGGCAAAACAAATGGTTCTCCGAGAAATAATTCTTGGTTAAATAAGAATTGTATTTCGGCAACTTAAATTTAATTTAGTAAAAACGATGTGCCGAAACCAGGGATCGAACCAGGGACCTTTAGATCTTCAGTCTAACGCTCTCCCAACTGAGCTATTTCGGCAGTACACCAGATACGTAATATTAAACTCTTTTAAATAACATTACAATACTACTCACACTTTTATGAAGTAAATATATATTTTTTGTTTTATGTAAGTATTTAATTGATAATTTTTTCAAATTTTACTGTATTTTCTATAAGATTAATTTATGTATGTACACATTAAAATAAGAAATTCTTTACCTCTGCATGCAAGTCCTCGGTAGTATAGTGGTCAGTATTCCCGCCTGTCACGCGGGCGACCGGGGTTCGATTCCCCGCCGGGGAGGCTTTTTCATTTGCAAATTGTATTTATATATATTTTGCAAATATTTACAATAACAAATTAGTAACAATAAAATATTACGCAAGCGAAGCTAAATTAGATAGATGCATTACTTGACGGGACAGTATTGGCACATTTTCTTGGTGCATTGCTACTTGTTGCAAAAATGCTAAATTTGCATTCTTAACAACAATTTAAGTCAATTCATAACTATTTATTGTAAGTTAAACACTGCAAAACTCGTTTTAATTAACACTATCTTTTCGAGACCATTTTCAGGTGAACAACAAATACGCTGATATTTACACTTATCTGATAACAATAAACAATTAAAAGTTACATTTCCTAATATGGCACATTCCACAATTGATAACATACGGCATGTTTCTAGCCAGTAGGCAATTTGTTATTTTAATCTCTCAACTGTCATGCTAATTGGACACTAATGATGCGCATCGTACCGGAAGTCAATGTCATTGCTTCAGGTTGACACTGATTAGTCAAGAGAAGACAAGCAGCTACAAGAAATATCACAATCTACAGCTAAGTATTGACCAAGAATATTCTCACGTTCCTAGCTTTGTATATCTGATTGTTTATAAACAACGACAAAAACATTGAAACATTTCCAACTTGGTGAGAAACATCATTAGGTTTTGTTTGTTAGGCAACTTCAAAGATCCAACATACTTGAGATGAGAACATCCGCACTAATTTCCACCCCGTTCGTAAGACTTACTCAGTGTCGTGGTTGACTTCCTCTGAATATGGTACAGATTTTGCACTCAACCTCACTTCGCAGCTTTGCACTAAACAGTAAAAAGGAAACCATCATCAAAATCTAATTAGCAGCATTTACAATCCGTAATCCGATAACGTGTTTAATTACCCGTTGAGAACCAATGAAAGTTGTCACAATAAATGCTAACAATGATTGAATTGTGGTCTTATCTTTGTTTGTTCGGCAGCCCCTTAAATAAATAGCCAATAAATCCGTACACAATAAATGTGCATCAATGCCAACTGGTTCTTCGTGTTAGATCGAGCATTTGACTTTCAACGTGTGTAGCTGTAAATGTTTCAAGTTGTCTCAACATGGGGATGCGAATGGAATGCCAACGAGGAGAGGAAAAAGGAATGAAAACAAATGACAAACGTGTGCTAGATATTGGCTGCGTACATGAAATGAGAAAAAACTGAGTAAACATTATAAAAAAATTCCTCACTTGTGCGACATGTTATTTCAAGCAAAAGGTGTAAAAGTCCACAGGCATCCCTTGTTGGGAAATATATTTATTCAGTCGTTGGTGTCCTATTGCCTACTGAAATTGGTTGCTCTTGTCACAAAGAGAATGAATCCGCAGTAAACTAGAAATTTCGCATTGTTTGACCTCTGATACCCTTGTCCTTTAAAGGTTATGAATTTACACTTCAGCCCACTAGAGAAATGATTCCAGTGATTCCCAAAGAGGGCACATAGAGTTGCAGTAGTTTAAAGAATGATGTTTCAGCGCCATTGCATCAAGCTGTAAGTATCAGTCTTTCTGAAAATACGCAGAAGTCAATTAACCATAAATAAACCTTCAAATTACCATATGAATCAACTCTTTTCTAGGAATCTAGCACACGATGGTCATTACCTAAAGTACCCAAGACAATTTATTACTCAATCTCCCACTGTCCTGATTTCCTCCTCATTCCTAACACTGTCCTACTTTACCATATCCCCCTGAAAGTGTTTTCTAGGACATTGCATACCAGGACAAGTAACTGGGAAAGGCCCAGTCAATATCTTCCTTACAATTCTAATCAATAAGAACTAGAAGGAACTGTGTGCAACTAATAATGACAAGATGACCTTTGAACAGTGACATATTTCAGCTGTGGCTATAGGGTTTCCAGGTTGATTGCTTGTGCTTGTCTGAAACACGGCAGGAAATTACTTCTGGTCAACCGGTAACCCAATTTGCTCTAAATTGGACAAATATATTTAATAGATGGGATACTGTTGCATGGATTAAAACAAAGTAAGGTGTAATAGAGTAGACAAAAGCTGAAATACGAGCTGAGAAAGCTAACACAGAAGTGTTTAGTTAATCAGAAGCAATTTATAACTGGGTAATGTGCTCCAAGTCGTGCTATTTTTGTTAAGGTCACAGGTGGTTAGAGAGTGCAATACGCCATTTTGTGACAAATAGATGCTAGACATGCAAAGATATTGTAGATTTAGAGCCCAGGTCAAGATAATTTGATGTATTTTACATCAACTTGATAGTATTAGCTGCATTCTTCGTTTAGACCTTTTCAATGCACTTCAGAAAGATAGATCTGAAATCTTTATTTGTGTGCAGATAGATTACTTTAATTGCTAGTTGCTCGTGATTTTTTATCTTCTCTCTTAGTTCATGTTGGATTAGTAACTGCTAATAATACTAAGATGTTGTACAGAGTCTTCTTTTCAAATGAGGAAGTAGACAGCGGAAGCTGGCATGCAAAGTTTATCTAGAAATAAAATAAACTTAGTTGCAAATAAGAAATGACTAATTGCATTTAAGAAAAGAAGTCAAACCCCGCCTTGATATCCACCCACACATTCGGAAATATCCACTCGGTATCGTTTGAAGTTCGGCCGAGATTTCAGCTTTTTTCAGCCTTCTTCCAGAGCCTGTGCGAGAGTGTCGCATTCAAAAGTTACATCTGTTGCACGCGTCGCACATCCGGTCGATGTCGGAATCGTTAAAGATCATCGGATAAGATTTCTGGCCGTCATTTCGTAGAGACGCCTTTCAGGCACAGCATCTAATTGCAACCGAACAAGCACACAAGTTGTAATTAGGTACTACAGAATACAACTACCGAAATTAGGCACCCAAGAATCCGCATAAATCAGTAGAATAATTAAGTCAGTAAGTTAGAGTAAGATTTAAAATGCACAACAAAGATAATTTCGTGTATTATTCCTACGTGCCACCATTAATCAACATGTGCAATTACAACAGTTATTATTTAAACACTTATCAACAAGACCATGTCTCAGAAAGTGATAACAGCAATCAACAACTGGAAGAATATCCGGATGTTTACCAACACCATCAACTGGATTATGTTAGTTGTCTGCAGAGGAATCAGAATGGTTACTGTTTTCCGTTGCATCAGAATAATGATGGGCAGCAAGACCATCAGGAGATTGATCAGAATACAAGTGATATGGTGCAAGATGATTGCAGTGGTAACAATTTGAGAGGTAGTGTTGAGGATGTTTCGCCGAATTCTTCTTTGGATGGTAACTTTTATCATCGTGGCGGGATTGTTGAGTTTGATGATAAGAATGATGACGGGGCCTATAGAGTGGAACATAAACAAGATGGATGCCGAGAAGATGATATAGAGAAGTATACAAATATAGGTGAGTTGGAGTTGTTATTTTTGATGGCAAAAACGAGTCATGTTGATGCATTATTATATTGTTATTATACTCGAAAGTGTTGGCTTGGTAATGATTTTCACATTGGTGCAAACAGTTTTCCTCTTTTTCCTTCGATTCATGTTTAATTGAAGGCGATGAGGAGATTCATATATCAGATTGATACAATCACAACAATGGTAACATTTTGATCAAAGGTTAAGCTGTAGGGCATGAAAATTGTAGAGTAATTCTAATCCCGAGCAAGGTCTGCTTTGCCCTGAAAGTTTCCGAGTATGACAATCGGTTTGTAAGATTCAAATTAATTCAATAACCTAAGAAATATGCAGTTATTACCAAGAAAGAGAGAAGTACTCTATCAGTAATAAAGAATTAACAATAAAGCAATTTGATAAGCTTTGTGTATATGAACTTTTGCGGAAATAACTTTAAGAATTATTGATTTAACTTGACTATGTTAACTATTTAACAGTTAAAGGTTCAAATAGAATGCAAATGACACATTTCATTAGGCACCCAAAATTTGGTAAAAAGCATGAAAGAGTAGTCATAATAGAGTATAAGATTCATGGCCCTTGCATGATGCTTGTAGCAACACATAAAGCAATATTTCACGATATATTGCATATACAGATTAGGTTTCGTGAAGGCGTTACTCCTGTCGTATTGATAAATATCCTCATAAAACGATCCTCACTTGTTTCGCATAGTTTCTTCCACTAGTTGGATATGCAATATCTGCCAAATCGCACTGAATTACGCCCCTTATGGTACCCAGCCTAAAAACAAATCAGGATTTAGTTTACTCCACAGATATTCACTCATATTTCACAACAAATCTTAAGCCAGTTGCAACTAAAGCACACCAAACAAGATTATCTAAGTCAACGCCTTAACAAAACAGGTTCTTCCTGTGTGGCCTGGCCTAACAACTTTTCCATGCACCGCCGGCAACATGTTTCATTGGAAATCTTAAAAATGTGTGTGTACCACCTCTTATAGTAGCTGGTCAATTTGTGATATAGATCTAACTCTACCAACTTGATTTAATAATTGAGAAATGTTGAGTTTTTAAATAACTCAACATAAATTGAAAGAGAATTATGATTTGAAAATAAGACCTGCTAATATTAGAAACTATCCTAAATTGTCCTAAAATTTATTCCAGCTAGTAAAATTGTGCTTTTTAATGATGGCAAAGCTACATTAAAGACGTAGGTCAATTACTACATGTAAACTGACTTTTCAAAAATCCAAGTTAAAATATCAATACTTAAAGTATATCAATGTTGCTGTATACATTTATAGGTACCAAATTAGAAGGCACAGAAAGAACAACGCACGTTAATCTGCAAAGAAAAGAACGCACTGCATTCACAAAAGAACAAATCCGTAACTTAGAGCGTGAATTTCAACATTCAAACTACCTGACCCGTCTGAGGAGATACGAAATTGCTGTGGCTTTAGATCTTACGGAAAGACAGGTAATTTGAGCGGATCCATTTCACCTATTAAAATATTTCAAATTACAATTTATGATAATTCCAGGTGAAAGTATGGTTCCAAAATCGAAGAATGAAGTGGAAGCGAACGAAAACCACGGATCAATCCAAAAACGTAAATAATCATAATCTACGCCCATAAATATAAAGCAAATATGTAAATAATATATGCATCAACAAGTGTTATAAGTGTGTTAATAATGTATATTATCGTCCATGGTGTGTACTTGCATCCTAATAAATTATCTAACTGCTCTAAGTCATTATATTTTATTTCAAGTAGAGTCGTAATTATTTCATCTCAACTAGACATCATTACATTTAATTGATATAATCAGGTAAGCTGCAATCAATTTAACATACTGTACCTATTTTCGTCCAAGTCCTTTTAGTTTCTTTGCTCCACCTTTCTTGCTTTTCTGTTTGTTGAATTTAACTTCAGTCACTAAACTCGAATCAAGCATCATCTTAGCTTTGGCTGCAGTGGTTTCAGTTGCCATTTTGTCAAGAACTTGTGGTTTTTGCACCAAGTTACCAGCAATTATTTTATCTTTTCTTTTCTTAATTGTCTTAAGAGATACTTTCTTTGTGTTTTTAGGTTGTTCCTCAACAACTGCAACAAGAGACTTTGTCTTTGTGACTTTTGTCTTCTTTTTCGCTTTTGTTTGAGGTAAATTAATAATTAAGGATTCATCAGAGAAACCATCATTGGTTTCATTTGTTGTTACTTGTGTTGTCTTTTTCACAGGTTTCACTTCCTTAGTTGCCTCAATTGGCTTGGAGAATTTAATTGTCTCAAGACCTTTGAGTTGTTTAGGTAATTCATCAATAGATATTTTGGCAGCTTTCTTTTTATGGCTTGTTTTAACTTCAACTGCCATATCAGCTTTTTTTGCTTGAACTTTCATAACATCAGCTTTTACAATCTGGCAGAACTCCAGAGCACCAGACTTTTCCAGTTTCATCATCTTTCTCTTCACCCTTTCTTCATGTGCTTCATTTGAAATAGAAATATTCTTCATTTCCCTATTCCTCTTCTGATTTCTTAACTTAGGATTTGAACCTGGAGTTATTTTTACCTTAAATGTTTCCTGGTGCCTATTCTCAGGTTCAACATACTTTGCTTCCAGTCTTCTCTTAAACATCAGGTAGTTGTCCATTGTTTCTGCTGCAATCTTGGCAACATCAGGGTCCTCAAACTCAACAAATGCTGCACCTTTGCTTCTGCCTGTGTTATGTGATCGTAGAACTCTGACATTGGTTACTTTTCCAAACTGCTTGAAGTATTGAAATAATTGCTTCTCAAAGAAGCCATGAGGTAGATGGCTAACATAGATAAGTCCCCTCGTAAGGTATGCATCTTTGGGAGTGTTCTTCCCTTCCTTAACAGGAGCAGACTAAAGAACACACGAGTAATATGAGGTTAAGAACGTGTTTGTAATTTATGTCGAGTTATTTGATACATACCCTCGCTTTTTTCTTCAACCTTTTTACGGTTTTGGTAAATTGCTTTTGCTTGCCACTATTTAAAGCAACAGCTGAGCTTAGTTTTGCAACTTTTCCCATTTTTTCAAATAAACGTAAGCACGTGCTAACCACATATGCCGACCACAACGATACTATGCGGGAGGTGGCATCGAGCGACACCAAACGGAGTTAGTGGCACGCTGAAACTTTGACAGTCATCTGTTGGAGACTATTTGAAGCACATTTTTTGCATAAACTAAACGTTACCTTAGTATTTACTATTTTATTAATGTTTATAAAGTTTTTTGCGTAATGTGATAAATATTATTTAGTAGTGTTAAATTTAATTTTATAGTGTTAGGCCTTGGAGATATAATATAGTTTTTAATTCAATTTTGTAACTTAAACTTTAGTTAGAAATTTTTTTTAATAAATTATTGAATATTAATTGAAAAATTAAATGGAAATTTTGCAGGATATACTTTTATTACCTCAAATTTCAACATTTGTAATTTATTGTTACTAAAGAAGACAATATTGTAAAGAACCCTGCAGTTATTACGTGCTCGCCAGGTGCCAGCAGAGGTCGCTAAGTATATATTTTGAATTACATACTAATTTTTAAATAACTACTGTATAATTAGTTTTTAAATTGATCTCAGGAACAATTAAATCAATAAAATACAAAATATTCATATTCAAATCATTTTCATACAAAATTATTAAAACAAAATGATTAATTTCTTCATTTATATATGATAATGCTTGTATAAACAATTACTATTTAGTTTACTTTATATTGGTTAACCAAACATTTATGTTAAGTATAGTTGATTCTTTTCTTGTGCATTGTGCTTTCTGAGGACTGAGAACTAATTACGAAAAACATACTGGTCCCGCTTTGAACCCAAACGCTTGATTGTTGTTCCCGTAATCAACTGGCAAGAAATCAACAATTGGCAGTGCATTTAATTTAGTTGTCTTCAATTCAAACACCGTTTCACCTTTGTCTTTCCTCACACGACAGCCATCTACAAGTACATTAGGTTTGTTGCTTTTGAGTGAGTAAATTAAGTCATTTTCGCCTAAGAGTTTGATTGCAAGATCATGATCTCCGGTGATTGCATTCTGCCAAGCTACTGCGTTAATGCAGGTGTACGTGAAGTGTTGATTAGCAACTTCACTTAGTAGACGCAGGAAAGTCATTTGGACTGTACCAATACTTTCATAGGAAATCTAGAAGGAAAGTGATTTGATTGTAACCTAACCTGTCTTTGCTATGTTTAATTATTCTGTACCTTGAAACCACCTCGTAGTTTAGAATACCAATCCACATTTCCTTCCTTCCTCCATGGGATATTAGGCATCGAAGCACTATGTTTATCTGGATGGATGCAAGTATGGCCTCCAGCTGTCATATTGCAGTATACATGGATAGCATCATCAATCATGCCTAAGTTAGGATCAATCCAATACCAATCATTGTCAAAGGTGGGATATCCAATATGGAGGTCTCTGCAAGACCTAGCTGGATTTTCCCTGGTCCCAACTGGTTTCCTTTGACGTTCTAGATCTTGTCTCATAGCATAGATGACACTGTACATGTCTAGGTACTTAAAACCAACTTCGACTGGGTAGTTTTCTTCCTCTTCGATTACACTGAAAATATATTGCGTTTGTTTAGAATGTTGATGGTGCGCGATATAAAGTCATACTCATCAATACTACGTCTTCTCCTTCTCCCATCTTGTCTATTCTCCAATCTGAACAGTAGTTCAGGAGGCAATAACGGCATCTCAGCTGCATTACCAGGTGGTCCTTGAGTCCCTGGTGGACCAGTCTCTCCTTTTAGCCCAGCAATACCTTCCGATCCTTTAGGCCCAGATGGTCCTTCTGGCCCAATTTGTCCTGGCGGTCCATCATTACCTTTATGGCCAACTAAACCTACCGGTCCCATATTTCCTTTCTCTCCGTTAGGACCAATAACTCCAATGTCTCCTTTCAATCCTTTTTCTCCTTGTTCACCTTTTAAACCATTCAAACCCATTTCACCACGATGACCCTTGAGACCACGTCGTCCTCTGTCTCCTTTTTCTCCACGTTCACCAGATGGTCCTACATTTCCATCTTGACCTATAGGACCTGGTAAACCAGTAGCACCTGTTTCTCCCGCTTGACCTGCTAATCCTCTAGGACCTGGAAGACCTTGTGGTCCAGGTAATCCTTGACTACCGGGTGGACCTGTTAACCCACTTGGACCTATTGGTCCTCTGTCGCCTTTCTCTCCAGGAACACCCGCGCTACCTTGTATACCAGCTGGTCCTTCATTGCCTTGTTTACCAGGTACACCAATTTCACCCATTTTACCAGGGGGTCCGGTTATTCCGGGCAAGCCAGTATCGCCAACACGTCCATCATCTCCCGATTTGCCTTGGTCACCTTTGGCACCAATTAACCCTGGTTCGCCAGGAGGACCTGGAAACCCGGGTGAACCAGGTGAGCCTTTTGCCCCTTCTGGACCTAGAAGACCGCGTGGCCCTGGTAAACCTTGCATGCCCGGTTTTCCATCATCACCTTTAGACCCTTGCATACCTCTGTCACCCTAGGATTGAAAGAGTATTGGTTAATTGATAGTTTTGATAATGTATTGAGATTGCTTTACATTTTTGCCAACTTCTCCGGGAGAACCTTGAATTCCAGGTGGTCCTGCATCACCTTTTGCTCCTTGTTGTCCTTCAGGTCCAGGAAGTCCAGTTTGTCCTTCTTTCCCTGGAATACCTCTTATACCTTGTTCGCCTGTTATACCAGGCATACCTAAAGGTCCTTTAAGACCAATATCACCGATTTCTCCCTTAATTCCAGGTGGTCCTGGTAGTCCTTGAGGACCAATTAGCCCCGAATTTCCTATTGGTCCCATTGGACCATCTTCTCCTTTGGACCCTTGACGCCCTATTTCTCCAGGTGAACCTTTTTCTCCAGCTGGACCAACTGAACCTGGCTCTCCTCTTACACCTTGAGTACCTGGGTTACCTTGTAAACCCTTAAAACACATAATATTAGATTAAATTATATTCAAATAATTATAATCTTACAATGTCTCCTTTTCCTCCTTTGAAACCTTTCTCTCCTGGAGGACCAGTTTCTCCTTTATCTCCATCCTCACCTGGAATACCAATGGGTCCTGGAAGCCCAGGTAGTCCTCTAGCGCCAGGTAAACCATCCCTTCCGCTTGGTCCAGCTAAACCAGATTCACCTTTGTCACCCTTAACACCGGCTGGTCCTGGTCCACCAGTAGGACCTATTTTACCTTCGGGACCTTGTGTCCCATCTCTACCAATTTCGCCTTGTTGACCTTTATCTCCAAGAGCACCAGGTGGACCAATGGAACCCGTATCTCCCTTTATTCCGATTAAACCGGGCAAACCAGCGATTCCCCTTTCTCCAGGAAAACCGGGTAAACCGACTTCGCCTGGAATACCTGGTTTTCCCGGTGGTCCAGGAAATCCATTTGCACCTTCTTTTCCACTTTCTCCTGACATTCCAGTTTCTCCAGGTACTCCGGGTGCACCAGGAGTGCCTGCTTCTCCGATAGGGCCCGGTTCACCAGTTGGACCAAGTGGTCCTATTATTCCAGCTGGACCTGGAGATCCTTGTGGACCAGTTGGCCCAATTGGTCCTCTTTCTCCTGGCGGGCCCGGAATTCCATCTTTACCGTTTAAACCAGGATTACCAATTGGTCCTGGAAAACCTCTAGTGCCTTCTGGTCCAGTATGTCCTCTTTCACCTTGGAAACCTGTAGGTCCTGGTTGGCCAGTGTCACCTTTAGATCCAGGCACACCATCAAATCCACGTCTTCCTCGAGCACCCCGAAAACCTCTTGGTCCTATTTCACCTCGTTCTCCGAGAATACCTGTGTTTCCACAATCTCCCTTGTCGCCAGGTGATCCTTCTTTACCAGTAGCACCTTTGTCACCTTTTTCGCCTGTGTTGCCAGGATATCCAGCAAAACCTTGTGCTCCATGTTTACCTTTCTCCCCAGCTAAACCCGTTAGACCTGATTCACCTCTAGGTCCATCCGATCCTTTTGGTCCTTCTGGCCCTTCTGCTCCGGCAATACCTTGCGCACCAATTGGTCCAATATCGCCTTTAATTCCAACCTCACCTTTCTCTCCATCTAATCCTCTATCACCTTTTGTGCCCTTTTCACCCATTAATCCACGTTTACCTTCATCTCCTTTTGCACCTCTAGCACCAGGAAAACCAATTGTTCCGGATGGTCCTTGTACTCCTTGATCACCTTTAATTCCAGGTATACCAGGACCCCCGTGTTGTCCAGGTGGTCCATCGGAACCTGGCAAACCAGGCATTCCTGCCTTTCCTTGGGCACCCATTGTACCAGGCGGACCTAATTGTCCTGGAGGACCAGATGGACCCACAGGACCAGTTGGCCCTGGTTGACCAGGTGCACCTGGCTGTCCAGCAGATCCAGTACTTCCTTTAACACCTTGCAAACCTTCATTACCCGGTATACCAGGGTTACCTTGTAAACCCGGTAAACCTCTAGGACCCATAAAACCTCTTGGTCCAATTTCTCCAGGCATTCCTGGCAGACCCGGAGGGCCATCTTCTCCTTGCACTCCATCATGACCAGGCAGACCAATAGCACCAGGAATACCACTTAAGCCACGTTCGCCTTTTTCTCCCGGCATGCCAGGCATTCCAATTGTACCTTGTTCTCCTTTAGAACCAATAGGACCAGAAATACCTCGTTCCCCATCACGTCCTGGTCTGCCTCTTGGACCTTCACGTCCAGGATTACCTGAAGGACCACGTGGACCTCTATTGCCCTTGAAATATAAATAACATTGTAGTTTGCGCATTAATCAAAGCAACTAAAAGTACCGATTCTCCTATTTCCCCAACTTCCCCTTTACTTCCTTCAGCACCGGGAGGGCCTACAGGACCTGGTTGACCAGTTAAACCCATTGGACCATCTATTCCTCTCATGGCCATCTAAAAAAAAAACAGCAATGTACATTGAATTAATATTTATATAAATTGTAGGTAAATTACCATATGCTGTGACATTAACTGTCTGAATTGCTCTACATGAGTGTCGGGACCTTTCTCATTACTACCACTACCTCCAGTAATCTGATTTAACTAAAACAGACCATTTCAATCGAAGAACGTTCAAAAAAGAAAAACTTTTACAGGTATCATGAAAACATGCCCAGGTGGTCCTTGAATTCCAGGACTTCCAGATAAACCATCTCTGCCTCTATCGCCTTTAGGACCTGCTAATCCAGCTCTGCCTGGTGGACCAGGATAACCTTGAGGACCTGGTGGCCCTCTATAGCGAGAATAATTGTAGTACATAACAGATTCTTCTTCCTACCAACCAAATAGATTCACAACCTTAATTTCTGCTATCAGATTTGTTTCATGAAGAACACTTACAGTCTGGAATGGTGTATTATCACTAAAACTACCTCTGATGCTACTCTCTTCTTCCTCATCATCTTCATCAAATTCATTATTGCCAGTGTAACCAATAGTAGTTTTATGTTCAACCCTATCATCACTGCTTAGACTCACATCAAACTCAACTGTTTGGTTTGCAGTGTTGCCAACATGGTTACTATTGTCTCCATGACTCCCAAGATTGGTTCTGTGCTCTTCTTCGAAATATTCAAAACTATCGGATAAACTGCGATTCAAAGAGAAACTTGACGCGTTTTGTGCTCCATGCATCCCAATTGTAGAAAATGTTGCTCCTGTCGAGTAAGCACAATCAGGAGCATACTTGATGCACATGTCATAAGCTGTATCTGGGAGGTTTGCAAATTGGATCATTTCCACAGCACCCTAAAAGAAATATGACGTATACTTTACTTTACTCTACTTCATATTAATTCGAGGGAATGTAAGATAAATATCCTACATGGAAATATCCATAGTTATCCAAATCATAACCTATAGTTGTCAAACCAGATGTGTCTATTGTCGATCCAACAGTGCGCTTCAATTCCCTAGTAACGGTTGTGTTGCAGTCTAGGATTAAGGTTACAGAGTTACCCTTAACACTAAATGCTATTCGATGCCAACTAAAATACCCAATAGTAAAATCAATTTGTCCCTTGAAGAATGCAAGGGTGTTGCTTAAAAAAAAGTAACATACTTGCTGTGAATCTTTTCACTTTGTTGTCTCAAATCAACCCCAAACGCAATCATTACATCCGACTGTGCAAGATCATCTTCATTACTTCCACTTTGATAAGCTACATCTTCAACAAGATCTGCGTAATATAAATAAACATCATCTCCAAATAGGATTTGAAGTTGATCATTGCCTTCTTCATCGTATATTCTTACAACTGTGGAAGTTGCATCTAGAATAAATCAATCATAACCTATTAAGTTAATTCGTCCAAACCTAACCTAATTTAAGATAAATCATAAACCCAAAAATGTAATAACCACTAGATTCCTTCAGTTTAAATAGTTTATCTAAATTGTACCTGGACTTGCTCTGGCAACAATTAAAACGGAAAAATCCTCTGGGAAATACTCATAGATGTCTTTCGTGCGTAGCATTATTTGTGTCGATGATGTAAATTCATACGCAATGTTGGTTGCATACACATCTCGGGTGATAGTTTCATTAGGCCGTGGAAAATGTGTGAGATTACTACAACGCCCTGGGACTCTATAAATGCCTTGAGCTAATGAAGATAAGTCAGCTTTGTTGAACAAGTCAACTAATTCCAATGCTACAGAGAAATAACAAATAAAAATCACATGCGCAGTGGAATGGATTGTTCAGATAGTACCTTGAAACTGTGGAATTAATGAGCAAATAATTAAAATGATTGAAATGGAAGGAACATCAAATCTTCCTGCGGCGATCTCCATTTTGTTTAACAACTCAATGTGTACTTTCTGGAACATATATGGTAAAGATGATATGCAAGTACAATTTGAAATATATAAATTCATGCTTTGTTTATTAATAGTTCAAGTAATGCAAATGCCTTGCAAACTACTTGGAATATTCGCATGCGCAGAGCAAACGCAATTGAATACGCATGCGCAGTGTACTTAAGAAGCAATAAAACAACATATATAGGACGCATGTTGAATTTAATACAATGCTTACAATAAAAAATCACAACTCGTTGATTAATTGAAAGCATTACAATAATTAACTGTTCCTCTACATTAGTCAACGAATTGGGCACTTACTCAATTTATTTCCTCTTGTTATTCTTCATTTTGTTCTGTTCAAATTTTCATATTTCAGGAATTAAGAAAATACAAATCAAATTTATTCCAAAACTGAATTCCTTATCTGTTGGAATATTGGGAGATTCAAGGATGACTCTTGATCCTTATTGATTTACTCTTGATTATTTATATTGTTTTAAGTCTGCTTCTTTTAAGTAACTTCAGCTTGCTCTCAGTGCTGCAACGATACTGGGAGGAAGACAACGCATCCAACATCTGAATTTGAATTTGGAACATTCCTTGTGGAGTGGAGCACATTATGAATTAGACATAGGCATTAGGCAAATAGCTTAATCTGCCTACCATGTGTTTATTGCATCTTGGTGAGTGGTGCTACTGGATGTGACTTTGTCAACAAGACAAGTTGTCTTATAATGTAATTAATTGATTTTCAATGTTGTCTTATATTCTACCATCTGTTTCATGCAGTATTGTATTTATTACTAACTTGAAAGCTGAAATACATGAAGCAATTCATTGGAATCAAAAATGTTCATATAGGCAACCAATCTTACATCTACTTTTATTTACAACTAAATCACTGTGATTTCATGCATACTATTTACATTTAAAAAATATAAATATAATCTACATATGCTAATGAACATTTTAATGAATAGTTTAGATTTTTATCCTTTTTAGTTTTCCAGTAATTAATTGCTGAACATTATGCTTTGCAAATGTATGATAATAATTCAAATTAATTCACAATTTAAATCTAGCCCTACTTATATCAGCACTATGATATTTGCTATTATAACATAAAGCTCTGCGAAGATAATTGTATTAAATATGTTACTTGGATATGATAGGCAACCAACAGTACGAGTGTTGCTCTAGCGGACATATCAAAAACTAGCGTCTTAATCCTAACGCGTTGACTAGACGTGACGTCATGGTGGCTTCCGAGGCGGCAAAGAGGTTAAAACCAGGCAAGCTAGTTGTTACATTCTAATATTCTAACAAATATCAATTAGAAAGACAGAGTTGGTTAATATAAAAAGTAGGCAACCAATCAAACACTAGCACAACTAACCTAACAAAAGGATTTTAACTAACAAGCTACTTATCTACGCTTGTGCACAACAAATAAATTCGCCAATATAAAATTTAGATCCAAATTAATTTAAAATTCGGATATAGTCCTGCTGATATCAGCACTATTTATTTTTGCTATTAAAACATAAAGCTCTGTCAAGATAATTGTATTAAATATGTTAGTTGGATATGATAGGCAACCAACAGTACGAATGATGCTCTAGCGGACATATCAAAAACTAACCTAACAAAAGAATTTTAAC
>JAODGC010038341.1:11796-27419 GCA_027574925.1 Ecitoglossa quadriceps | reverse complement strand
CTAATAAAAAATATATTTTTTTATTTCTTTAATTTTTGGAGGACTCTGTATACATTTATAAGTTTAATATACACTGCTGTATGGTAAACATTTCAATTAAATTATAAATATTTATATATTTTTTTTCAACTTTTAATAGACCATGTTTTTAATAAATTTATCTTTTACATTTGTTTAATTTTTTTATTTATGCCCTTGTATAAAGTCAAATTAAACTTCTGAAGGCAAAATTGATTTGTTTGCTGCATATGTCCACTTGTACAAAGCTCAGTGCAATTTCTAAAAATATTAAATTTGGTTGATTCAGCAATATAATAAACCCACGCCACTGATTATAACCTCAAAATTAAAAGTTAAGTAAACTCACAAAACCATAGGTATTTTTACGTATTTTCCAACATTTTTCTATTTATTTACTAATCACCAAACCTAACCTCCAATATAATAATGTTTTTTATAAAAAATGTTCATTTTGTTTTGTGTTTGTCGTTGAAAAGCAAGACTTCTTTATGCTTCTAATTTCTATTTGAAAATCTCTGCATAAAATAAAATATTTGATGCTGTTATTAATTACTTCATCGATTGAATTACACAAAGTACTCGTCTATCCAAGCATGAGCTTTCCAGTTGGTTATGGAGCACGTTTTGAGTGAAAATTTTTTGGCAGCTTGCCGCCTCTCTCTCTATCTTCCAATATTTTCCACGTAAAAAACCGAACTAAGATTAAAGTGCTTATTAATTCCGACGTTTGCGTTTTCACGCTCAAGTGCATAATGCAACAAATGCACAAAACTGCACGAAAAGCCGAATTCAGTTCTTTCCAGCATACTCCATTCCACTCCAACTCAATTCGCTTTTTTTTGCAAAGCTAAGGTAGGCGGGCGAAAAAAAATCGATTACACTGCAGGCGTACTACAATTTCATCTCGACGGCAGGCAGCGGCGATGGCGGTGGGTGTAAGCCATACTTATCCAGAATGAAAGGGTTAAATGCGTTTGAATGTTGCAGATGTGAATTCACTTCTATTCATCATATCAATGTATCCTGTTTTTTTCGTTTTACATGGCAAATTTCACTGGATTTATATGTTTTGAAGTATTTCACATGTAAAAGAGCCAAAAGGGATGTCAGATGAAACATTTCCGACTGGAAAATTGCTGCCAGTCGTAACCTGAATGAGACAGGTTCTAGGAGTGGCGAATAAACTACACTTTCCCAAAAAGCCAAGAAATAAATGGATTTCAAATTGATTGAAAAATGGGAGATTAGTAACAATTTATGACCTCTGGCTAAGTTAAAACGCAGTAAATTAATTCAGCGTTAATTAAATAGACCAACATAAATGTTAGGTAAATGAATATTTCACAATGTGGGCAAAATAAATCTCATTTCCTTTCTCTGACTGATACTGCAATTTTTGTAATTGAAAATTTATCTAATATCCGTGTATATTTTGACGGCATTCCTATGGAGATTTTTTGTAATAAAATTGCAAGCAGGGCGCGTTGGGTATATATGAGGGAAAAATGATGAGAAGCTAAAAAAATGTGACGACGAAGGAAATTTGACTTGCATCAGTAGGTTGATTATGGCTTGCTGATGTGCTTGATAAAACGGTGGCAGCTTCTTTTAGATTCATATATCACTATATATGAATGCTGCTAACTTTCTTCTACATCCTTTTTAGAACATAGCCATTAGTGCAATTGTTAATTGTTGTGGAAATTTAGAGAGTTGGTATAGTTTTGTTTTTATCCTAGGGTTGAAACTCGATTCTGAGTTTGACTTGTACTTCAGTATAGTTACTCTACAAATGTACTAGTTTTCACAGCAGTTTTTGCTCGTTGAGTGTTTTTAGAGCTTTGCCAGTTTTCACAGTGGTAAAATTATATTGAGACAAATTTACTTTAACAGTTACAGGACATTCAATATTATAAAAACGTTTTCGGCAAGTTGCCTTCTTCAGTTCTAAATTTATTAGTGTTTCAAATAGGCAGTCTTCACGCGTGAGAGAGTCGGGAGGTATGGAGTGAGTGGAGAGTTGAACTGCGAGAGAAGTTGGCACTGTAACGCAGTGTGCTTTCTTCCTAGTAGTGTTCATAGTGAGTAGTGTGCCGTGCGAGAGAGTCGGGAGATATGCACTGAGTAGGGAGTAGAAGTGAGCGGGTGACTCACTGACGCAGCATGCTTTCTTACTATTAGTGGCCAGTATTGCCACATGAGAGAGTCGGAATATGTGCGGTGAGTAGAGAGTAGAAGTGCGAGAGTGAATGACACATTGATGCAGTATGCATCTTTATTATTTGTGTTTATAGTGAGCAGTATTGACGCGTGAGAGAGTCGCGAGATATGAAGTGAGTAGGGAACATCAAACATCAAAAATTTTTAACCTACTTCAACATTTTTTATAAAAATGATATAAAAAATGCACTGCAAGTAATAAATTATAAATAAATAGTTTATCTTTGTAATAATATAAATATCTCCTCATTGCAGTGCCTAGAATTTATTTCTTTAATTCTCACTTTAAATTCAAAGATATTTAATGCAATCTAGTAAAATTATATATAGCTCTCTAGATACCAATAATAAACAACTAATAACTATTCCAAATATTTGTTGTACATAGAGTTGGGTGCAAAGCTACTGTTATCTCTAGCTTTATCTTGCGGGATGTTCTTAAGCACCGTTGTTTCCTACTGCAGTCCCTAATGGTCCCTAATGTATTAATCAGTAAGTAATTTAACCCATCTCAATATGTAAACATAATATTTTGTTTGTTATCAAATGAAATTTCTAATATATATTTACATGCTATCTATTTATTGTACATTACACGAAATAATGTAGATCATAGTATCATTGCATTTTCATTTGTTGTGCTAATCAAATATTTGTTGTTTTTTTAAAATAAAAAAATCAATTACATCAAATACAAGAACAATAATGAATTGGACCAATATTGTAACAATAACTTAGTTAACTACTCACAACTTATTTTGTTACTGTCCTATTATTACTTTGAATGCCTTAAAATTAATTAAGTTATTTTTTCATTTATATCAGAATAACATCAAAAGTACGTACAAAAAATATGAGGTTATGTTGTAAATAAGTCTTCTTTATGTTTAATTTAAAATGCTAATGAAAATGCAATATCTTCAAAAATCTATTAAAAAACTAGTTTTTATTTTATACAAAGTTAAACTAAAAGCACTTCTAGTTATATGACGCTATTATACTCAAAACATCTTATTACTCTCACTATCGACGCACTACGTTGAACAAACAAAATAACTACCTATCTTTCTGCCACAACATAATAAAATTAACATAATTCAACTAGATACAATCTTCATACAAAACACCTGTTCCATTTCCATTTTGCCCCTTATCACAAAATATGTAACTTTCTCCCCTTCCCGAAAATTCTAAAACTATTCCTCTACGTAGACCAACATCCTCTACACTATAAATACTACCTTCAGCATCAACATTCACATCACATCCCTCCGAAATATCGACTTTATATGAATTGTGTTAGAATGGGGAGACACATCTATGTCAGCAGCTGCGATAATCTTTCACAATGAGCAAACGTGCGCATATTCTGTATTTTGCGCTCGATTACATTTACGACTCTCTGCACATTTGCTAATATTATGTTGCTCCTGTATTGCTAGAATATAATAAGGTAAGGAACGGTTTGCTGCATCAACAATGTGTGCCCGGCGCCTTCACTATCATCATAGACGATACAATTCACCACACTTTGGAGCATTTAGGGATGATCTTCATAAATAGTCTATAATGTGATCATTTCATGCTAGATAATTTGAATATCTGTAAGGAATTTTAATGCATATTAAATGGATGTTACTGAGTGAACATTTTCTAATTTCAAATAGACGTGGTGAATTGGATGATATTAAGCTTAGTATCATTTCCTATTTTGTTTGTAATGGAATTTTCCTAAAATTTGTAATGTAACAACAACATGCATTATATATAGGGTTTTTTTATGAGGGTGAATGTACTATAGAGAGTTTCGAGGCAAATGGTGTGGAAAGATAAAAATGCGCCAGATGGTGTTGTTAAGATACAACACAATCTACTTTGTTTCGGACAATTTTCATTTATGTTATTCTTCTTACATACTCTGTTTTTGAATAAAAACTCAGTAATCTTACTTTATGATTTTCTTTTAAATTTTCTGAAATCTAATCAAATTTGCATTGATGCAATGGGGTAATTTCGGTTTAGCTAAGACAACTATCAGAGACCCGCAAAATGTAACATGCAGGAAGATGAAAGGATGAAAGTTCGATATGCAAACCCTCTGAATGCGACACATTGAGGAAGGGATCCTTTTGGAAAGAGATTGCCGCAACCCAGATAGCGTATACCGCATACCAGTTATAAGCTGAGCGGACTTTTGTCATGGTTATTACCGTGTGCTACATTTTAGAAAAGACTTTAGGAGATATATTGATAAATATAATTAAATTGCATGAGATAATAAATAAGTTTATACAAATTATTAAATCTGTTAGGAATATAGCAAAAACAAATAAAAATATTTAGCACAAAAAAAACAATACCCAATCATTAAAGTAACATTTTCTATTTCCAGGTACATTTGAGGAATAAAAAGGATAGTGGGATGATTGTGAAAAACCTAAGCGGAAATCAATAGACCAAAAACATGCAAATATCCACCTTCAATGTAAAGAACGGTTTGCTGTATCAACAATGTGTGCCCGGCGCCTTCACTACCATCATAGACGATACAATTCACCACACTTTGGAGCATTTAGGGATGATTTTTATAAATAGTCTATCATGTGATCATTTCATGCTAGATAATTAAAATATCTGCAAACAATTTTAATGCATATTAAATGGATGTTAATGAGTGAACATTTTCTAATTTCAAATAAACGTGGTGAATTGGATGATATTAAGCTTAGTATCAATTCTTAAAAACAATACCCAATCATTGAAGTATCATTTTCTATTTCCAGGTACATTTGAAGAATAAAAAGGATAGTGGGATGATTGTAAAAAACCCAAGGGGAAGTCAATAGACCAAAAACATGCATATATCCACCCTCAATGTGCTCGCATTATTAAACTTTCAATGTATGCTCAGCTGCACCCACACACTTTTGTTTGAATAGACGCGTTGTTTTTGTCTATCTGAATTTTATGTTGACAATTGTTTGTAAAAAGAGCATATAAAAATGTGCTTTCTGTTGATACTAGCTTTTTATGTTTATTGTACCATATATCTAAACAAGTTGTAGAGGATTGTTAAAAGTTGAAGTGGTTCGACTGGGGTTTGTTCGAATCAGTTGAAGCCGAATGGCTTGTTGGGAATTTGCTGATGTGTTAAGCTGAAATTGAAATTAAAACTTTTCAGAGAACAATAACTGTCGAAAAACCAATAATGTTTGTCACCTCGGTCTGGAGTGCAGTTGGCACTTAGGCAACTAGTTTTATTATTTGGCAGTGGATTCAATTAATAAAACAGAAACCTAGAGTAAAAATATTTTAAGGTTATAAAATTGAAAATTTCTTATATCAAATTTATTTTTAAAAACTAAGTATTCACTTTAATTTATTATTTGACTGTTGTTGTTGTTAATTTCCTTAAATTAATTTAAATGCTAAATAATTTTACTTTAATTTAAAATTATTGCATTTAAAATTTTATTTTTAAAAACTTAAAAACAATTTGTGCATAATTTACGAGCTTGTAAAACAGAAACATATTCAATACATCTTATAATTAAAAATTTTATTAATAAAATTAAAATACCTTGTGTAATTATTAAATTATTTCAGTTATAATTAAAAAAAAAAACTTGAGCATAGAACTTTACATGGTACCCGACAACTGCCACCATTACTAAATATATAATTAAACTGCATAGGTAAGTCTTATTTGCTTTCTCATTAATATATTGTTAATTAATGGTAAATAGAATAACAAAATTATTACATTTATAAGTGTGTAAATTATTTATATATTTAAAAAATTTAAAAAATTGGTGAATTAATTTTTTTTAAAGATATCATTATCTGCTGAAAAAAATCTAAACAAACGTCTTTACACTCTAGTTTATTTTTATTTTTTTTCTCCCATTTTCATATATTATCCCTACGGTTGTAACATCTTACTAGAAATTGCAACACAAGCAATATACTCTACTCTGTTTCTTGGTCTAACGCGGTTTCTTGATATAAATCCTCGTTATTATAAATTCCAAGCCGCCGTCACATTTTCTCTTACTTTGTAGCACATTCTGCTTCTTTTCTGTGTCATTTCACCGCAGTTTTCTTTGCTCTATACTGCAATATAGTCTGATATTTGGTTATCCTAAAACTATGAAAATGTCTTTGATATGGAAAACTGGTTCTTATTCTTCATTTTTTCTTGGAACAAGAATTTGACCATCAATGTTAAAAATTAGTACAAAAATAAATAAAAATTAAGAAAGTAGTACATAAAGTCTTGGGATATAAATCACATTCATTTACGATCAGAACAGGGTTAATAAATTACCTAATAAAAATAAAATTGAATTTTCATTGTGATTTGGTTTGTGTGGCAATGTTATTGTTATTATGTCTATAAATAAAATAATAAGAGAATGAAGAGGAAAAAAGTTAAATGTAAAGAGCCAAAGACAACATTGGTGTATTTTGGTTTGCTCTCTAATAAGTGAGCATCTTTATCAATTTGCTTTAATTACTGAATTACATTTACCCTGCAATTAATGTAAACCTAATTAGGGTTCATTAACATTATAAATTTAATAGATATTTAATAGATATTAAAATTTTTTTTTAGTTTTACAAGGAGATTTTCCAAATAAAATTAAGAATAATTTTTAATCTAAAATATTTATTAATGTGTTTATTAAAAGTTACTTTTAATTTTAGGATTTAAGGGTGAAGAACAACAAAATATTATTGCAAAATATTGGTGTTTTTCAGTTACATCTATCAAACAATTTGAGAAATTTGATTTTTAAATAAATATTCAGCTTGAAACAATAAAAATTTTTTTTTCTTTTTATTGGTGACAATTATACCTCCAATTATTTATTTCAATTAAAAGTATACGCAAATAATTTATTCTAATTATATTATCAAAAAAATAAAGTATAATTAATTTGATGATATATTAAACAATATTAATTTTTAAGAAAAAAAAAACTAAACTAACAATCTGTTCAAAATTAAGCTATATAAATTATAAATATATAATATTAATACAATATTATAGAATAAAAATTAATTCCTATATTTTTATTGTTTGTCTTTCTTTAAAATATCGCTGTTGACAATTTTATCTCGAATAAGTCCATAATTCTCAATCGCGTTGTGTCGTATTTTATGACCGTTTTGAATGCGACATTTTTTAATCTACCAACAAATGCAATAATGCAGTGGCACAAAGCATGGTGCAAGAAGATTTTCAATAGATACATCTATCTAGGACAACAAAAAGTACGTAGAATAATTGTGTTTCGCATATTTCTGTGATTGTTTGGTTATGAAAATACAATAAGATTTTGAAATAAAATTTTGCTAGGTTATATCTGCCTAGATAATGAATAATATTTGAGAGAAATTGTGAAAACGAAATAGGTAAAAGTTTTAATTAACATTGGAGTTATTTGAAGTTGAATCATTTGTTTTAGGATGAATGAAATTGTTTCTGGACGAGGTACAAATGTAAATAGTTGATGAATCAAAAAGTGAGTTATGCAGAGTTAATTGAAGTTCCTAAATTAAATTTTAGGTTAGTTTTTTAGTGTTTATTTTGGAAGGAAACAAAAAATTATTATTAATTGTAGGGTTCAAAATTTGGTAGTAATAATAAACATTAATGTAGGTTTTAAATACAAAGAGCAAAATTTAAAAAATGATTTTAAAGTAATCAATGAACTGACGGTAATCAATCAACGTTGTATATGTGGGTCAACCACAATATAAAACCATAAATAACTCATCATGAAAAAATTATAATTAATTCTAGTAACATGATTCAAAAATAATATAATTAATGTATTATGGCATAATATACGACAATAAAAATGTAATAAAAATATTATTCTGAGATCAATCTTGATTTGTGGTAAATTAAATTTAGGGTTTTATTTAAAAAAAAAATCATCGTAAACATGTTATATCCTAGTAATTTTAAACACCTTTGTACTACTTGTACAATATTAGGTAACTGCCATCATATATTATACACAATTTATTTAAATATAAGTCTTTCTTAGTTACTTCATATTTGACATTCATGCCGCAATCAAACTGTACCTATCTCAGAATAAAGTGTTAAGTTACGACGAGAATATTAGATACAGTAAGTTATCGCAAAAGTTATTCTGAAACAATGCTTCTGTTAGTTCTCTTATTCTCTCGTTAGTTTCTAGTGTTAAGAAAATTAAGTTGCATTATTATTATTCCGATCCCCCTTTTGTCTGATCTATATTGGTGTTAGTAGTGGTCGCCGTGTCGTGAAACGACGCTCGCCAAACTTCCCAAATGACAGAGACACATCACACGGGTATTAGGGGTGCACTGAGGGAATATTCATCAAGATGGACGTTGGTGGATATAGTTTCACGAATGGAAATGAGAGCACAACGCAAGAGAACAATTATGTGGATTTAAGGGATGAATTGAATCAGTTTGAGTATGGAATGAAAGGAAATCAATTAATTTGCTTTGGATGAGAGATAAAGCACTGGAAATGAAATATATATTTAGCTTGGATTATAAAATATATGCAAACATTCATAAATTATGATAACAAATTACAGGATATTTGCTGGGCTTTACAAGTGCTAACAAATGATGAATATTCATGAAGCTGTAAAAAAGCTCTCCAACGCTGACGTGACACTGAGCCATGCAAATTTCCGCTACAATTCGACCAGCATGCTGGGTTGCAACACAATTAAGATTAATTAACGTGCATCTACAAATCATTCATGAACATGCATAAATTGTATTGTGGTGTAAACATAAATCATGTTTTGCAAATATAATTTTTCATCAATATGAATTAAATTGTCTACTGCATTGCTGTTTATATTCTAGATGGATCTGTTTAGTAATTGTAAATAATTAGACAATAAAATACACTTTGGTGTTTATACTTTATTATCATTATGTGATAATAAAAATGTGTAAATAAATTCATAAATTAATTGCAATAAAAGCTTGGATTAAGCTTTGAAATCAAATAACAGTTAAAAATAAACATGAGAAACAAGTAACTGAAAATAAGATAAAGTAGGGTTATGTATTCTTTAAATTAGTAAAGAGTCCCAACTATAATATAAATCATAATATGTTATGTCCGTTTTGTGTTGCTGGGCGTTTGGATGCCCGTCGCCTCCACCATCATCTTGGACATTTTCTTCCGGGGTGAGTAAGCAACGAATGTGCGTAATTGCGTAAAATATTCCAAAACATATTAAAATTTTCTAAAGAAATTATTTTTATCGGAGCGGAGAGTAACAATCAAGGTCATAGATTTTTGAAATTATTACTTTACAAATATGTTTACCTCAAAGAGAAGTACTAAATATTACTAATAATTTAATAAGATTTGCATAAAATTTATATATCTATTGTATTTTCTTGTATTCCTAATAATTATTTTCATCAACTTTTAATATACGCAGCACTTTTTTGTACTTTACCATCTAATAGCAAGCTCTAACCTACAAATGGAAAGAGTAAAAGACGGAAATTACGTGCTCTGAATAAAGATTGGCTGTTTTCCCTTAAATTGTATCCGATATTTCCTTCGTATCACTGATGGAATAGACAATTGTGTGTCTGACCTTCTTCGGAGATGTTTGCCCGCGTTGAGCACAGTTTGTAATGCAGGACGTGGTATATAGGATCGTGTGAACGAACAAATTTGGAATTAATCTTTATCTTCGGAGGAAATTCGGCTATTGTGTGTCATTCACAAATCCATTGGGATGTAGCTGATGCTAGATTGAAATAAAGTGAATACTGGGATGGAAGAGCAAGAAATTAAAGTAAACCTACCTAGAATTGAGTAGATGTCAATAACGGTCAATGTGTTGTATATGCAATATGGGTTGCCTAAAAATAATTTGCTCGAAATTTTTATCTAATTTATTATTTGCTATGGTTATTGAGACTGGATTCTGGATATACTCTCAGCAGGATTCAAACGCATGTCACCCGAATATTTGCTTTGCTGTTGATTTTACCGGCATAGTTCAACTCAACTCTTGACCTTTAGAGATTAAATATTGGCATTCGATTCAATGTTATATTATGGATTTGTATATTTTGAGTATTTTTTGACATTTCTACTGACATCATAATAAAATGGCAGGATATGTTTAAATACAATTTATATTTTAAGCTTATGTATTTCTGGTTTTTCCTTTTGTGTTCCAGGTATTTAATTAATTTTTATCAAAAAGAAATAGAACATTGTAATTAAAATAAATATTATATTTTAATCCTACGTTTGTTATAGTTCCAATCATTATTGATTCTGGTTCTTACATGATACATTTTCCTTTATTTTCAATTTCTGAATTTAAATGTAACGCCAATTTAAATATTCAATTTTCCAATTTTTATTATTCCACTTATTTAAGACTTTAATTTATTTTATATATGTAAAGCATTCCAAATTTTTAGCATGATTCATTTGTCATTCAATTGAAAAATCACCCCAGTCTGTGCAATAATTTTACGAAAAGCAATTATCCTGCCATATCATTTTCTTTGTGTATATTCGGAAAATAACTAAGTTTAATCAAGCTGAACATAGCGACGCACAACTTTAGATTTAATATTTGCTTTATTGCAATTTTCTTCATTAATTTTATTTTGTTCCAACATGCCATGATTGGTTCGGTTGAATTAAAATCCAATTTTGAATGAGCACATTAAACTCTGCTAATATTTACCCTCCAAAACAAAAAGCATTCATCATGCTTTAAATAGAACAAATAAATTTTTTACACATTTAATTATAACTCTCTTAGAAAGTTCTTCAAATGCTCCTTTTGTACCTAATAATTAATTAACACTTACTTAAGAGTTCTTTCTCTTGTTTTCCCTTTGTTACAATTTATAAGAGAGGAACTGTAATTACAGTGGCCGCACTAATTTTAGCAGTGGAGGCAAAAGTAGGGCTTAAAAAAGTAGTTACGATAATGTACACCCCATGCGCATGAAAGTTTATAGGTAATAAAAAATGTCCGTTTTGGGTTGCTGGGCGTTTGGATGCCCGTCGCCTCCACCATCATCTTGGACATTTTCTTCCGGGGTGAGTAAGCAACGAGTGTGCGTAATTGCGTAAAATATTCCAAAGCACATTATAATTTTCTAAAAAAATTATTTTTATTGGAGCGGAGAGTAACAATCAAGGTCATAGATTTTTGAGGTTATTACTTTACAAATATGTTTACCTCAAAGAGAAGTAGTAAATATTACTAATAATAATTTAATAAGATTTGTATAAAATTATGATTTGACGTTTTGACCTATATCCTATTTAATAACTAAAATACAAGAAAAAACATTTAAACAAGGTGTATACAAGGTTGCCTACAATACAGTACTAATAATATAGATGTCTCTTATTAATATGACTAATAATCCATTTTAATGTGCATATTTTAAAAGAATATGTCACAATGATATATATAATCCAAATAATATTCAATTTATTTGCATAAATTTATTTTAAATTTTAAATCAAAATAATTTCAAACCAAAAATTTTGAATTTAGCTTTAATTTATGATTTCTAGTTTATACTTTTAATGAAAAATACAATTTATTTGGATTTTGACAAGCTTTATCTTTTATTCCTATAATAGATTATTGATAAGCTGACTTGATTGCTTTTTATGGATTACCCAGTAGTATAAAGGTTAAATGTCATTATGTTTATGGCTTCCACCTAAAAATATATGAGTAATCGTGAACAGTAAAACCCATCTAGGTTAAAACCTAATGACACACTGAGAGTGAACATTAAATTAAATCTACTTAAAAATGTCCAACCCTCCACTCTAATACTCTTTTATAACCGTTGCCATAACAACTTCAAAGGTTGAAGTTAGATTTCTCTTTTTACATTTACTACAGTCATTTTTAAAAGTCAACCATATTATAACATCATTACAACATAGAACATGAACAACCACAAATACTTAAATGTAGTGAACATCCTTCATTCTTACTGCAAGTAGTGCTTGTGCGCTGCGCCATCTGGGCAATACTATGACTTGTTAGCACACCCAGACCACCCCCAAGCAAGCCTTGAGAGACACTTTGTATGTATCTTCTTGGATGCGAAGTTCGTATAGAATGTGATTCTCTTAAAGGATAATTACGTTGTCGAAGGAGTATGAAGCAACAAATTTTATAAGCTGGGCTTTTTTGTAAACCCTGGTAATATACGTTTTTTTGTTTGAAGTAAAAATTGATTTTATCGAATGGGTGAAAAGTTACAAACTTCAAAATTTTATTAGAAAAATAATTTTTATGGAATTTTGAAGTTTTTTTGACTTCAAAATGAAAAAAAAAGAGTACATACTCAAAAAATTCAACTTAAAACTTTATAAATTGCAGGATTTTTTGATGTTTTGTAAGGGCAAAGAGCAATTATTACCCGGTTGTGGGTGGTAAAGGTGTGAGGTTAGGTGTGAGTTGATACTATGACTCAAATTTTTTTTATTTTTTTTCCTAACGTACCTAAATGCATAAAATACAAGAATTATTACTTAGGAATCATACAAACATGACGTGCAAAAAAGGAAGGAACTTAGATGCAGTAATGCAACAAAAAAAAAGCAGGAAAGAGAAAAACTTACCTTGAAACCTTAAATAAAGTAAGAAGGATCTTCAAGCTGATATTTTCAAAATAAAAAATGCGATACAAACTCTTAGGTTATAATAAAAAAAAATTATTTAGAAAATTCCTACAATTTTTAAAAAAATATCGATTGAGGCCTTTTTGGTATAAGTAAATAGTTTTGATAGTTGAGATATGTATGTTGGGTTGCATACCTAAAGTAGATAATATTACAAGCAATAGAATTATGTTGTAATTTACACTTTTGTGATTTACTGAAATTTGCTACATGTTGTCTCTGTTTAGAAATGAAGCAATTTTTTGTAGATCATATGAAAAGGATAATACCCGTCTCTTCTTGAGGCAATTCATCTTGACACGCAAATATAATTTATTTTCCGCTTGAAATAACACCAATGTCTTTACCTCCCATAGAAAGTTATTTTGTCTTGTCGTAGTCATATTTTCTGCACAATACGTATTTGGCTTTTGTTTGTTGAGCAATGTAAAATTGCAGAGGAGCACATTTAAGGAAGAGCAATGTGGAAATAAAGCGCAATGCACGAGCAAAAAATGAGCAGATGATGGATGTTCTCATGGATGCTTATCTTCAAGTGTAATGCATTTGGAAATTAAATTTCAAAATAAAATTTAACCCAAAAAACCAAAAACCGTAACAATATTAAAAAGTAACTCGCAATTTAATATAAATTGCAAGATTAAAAGTACAATAAGAATTAAATTGATTTTTGTTAAAAAAAAGTTTGACTTTTAAGAGTAGTTTTAAGAATGTAAATGAATGAAATGTAAGAGGGCAGCAGATGTTATTGTGATGTGAAATATTCCCTGGAAATTTCATGCGGAACAAACGCAACAAATGTAGGAAAGTCTACCGGCTGGAAAACGCAGTTGGAAGTGTTCAAGGTATATTGTAGGTTTGGTTGTAACTGTTGGAATATTATGCACTGGAAGGAAACGTGTGTTGTGCATACAGTTTTTTTTATTGCATTTTTGTAAAGAGAAGTAGCAAATAGAGAAAATTTCCGGGTAAACAGGACTCGATTTATGTGATATGCGATGTAGATATTGGAAAATTTGTGCACAATATTTCATACTTAAGAAAATAAGTTCAAACATGATAAATGAACCATCAAATTTTTTGTCAACTCACCAATTTTATTTTCATCAATGTTTATGGTCACTAAAAAACTTCTCAAATTTAATTAATTTTTTAACGTATTTTTTCAACTTCAATTAATATTTCAAAGTCCAATTTTTTTCAGTATTAGCATACCACATCTACAAAATTACTAATATCGTTACACTATTATGTAGTTTTTCAAGAATTAATTACATATTCCGGAAAATTTTGCGAGTGTTGGAAATTCGTTCGGAACGCGGAAAAGCGTAGCGTGCGGGTACGAGGCTCGCGTGCGACTGGCGCTGCTCACCAACTGCGGGAAAGCGGCAGGATGACTGGATTGCAGGACCATAGAACTATATGAATTGCAAGCATGAATTGACGGGGGTTGTGGATATGTGCAAGAAATGCGAAAACAAGGAGCAAGACAAAAGACAACAGTCCAAACATGCCAATAAAAGTGTTTTCGCTACTGGGCTAATAATAAATTTTAAATTGAATGTACCGATTTACGTTACACCTGGACAACAAATTGTAGTGAGGAATATTTATAAACTAATTTATAATACTTTTATTTTCCCTTCAATCAAGAGTCATTTTAATAGTAAACGATAATAATTTTATAAGAAAATATAAAATCTTAGTTATTAATTATTAGTTATTAATTAATTTATAGCCTTAAGTCAAACGTGAAAGGTTATAAAATTAATAACTCAAATAACTAATTGTTTAGTATAATTAATTTTATATTACGAATAAAATAAAAATCTGTATATTCAATAAAACATTGATTTGTAATCAACAACTTCTTATTTTGTCAGTTTCAATTTACTTTGCATTATTTTCCATTAACTATTTACATTTTTACACAATTGTAAATTCAAATTGCATAAAATAATGCACAATCGTAATGCAAGTAGTATAACCTGAGGTGTTTTGGGACATTTTTTACTCGCATTAACTATTCATGACACTTTGCAATGGAAAACAAAACTAACCATGTTTTAACTTGGTTTTCTAGCATAGCGAAAACAAAATCAGGCAAATGATAAACATGTAAAAAGTAATCTGCTAGGATTATCAATTAATCAGAAAGATGATTAAACTAGCAAAGGCAATACTAGGATTAATTGCAATCAAAATTTATATCAACATGGTATTGTTACAAACAATAAAAACTAATTACGTCACTTTATTTAGTACTAAACTAATGAAAATATTATTAACAAATAAATATACTCATGAAATTACTGTTTTTTAATTGAATAATATCATTGAGTTCAAGTACGTTTATTTTATTTAACCAAAGTAATTTATACTTACAATTGTTTACTTTGAATCCGTACATTTTTTGTTTCGCTTGTGATACCTGTGATATGTGTATGGTGTGTTTGCACTCACCCCAAATAACCACTCCGAAGAAACCACCATCAGAAACAAGCCTAAACCAGTTCGAACAAGTTTCAACATGAATATCCAACATTGAGAATACGAAACTAAACGAATGTCAAATATGCAACACGACATCTATGAAATTGTAGGTAAATTAATTTGAGGGAAAAAAATATGAATTAAACACAGCTAATCTTTG
>JAODGC010038230.1:42248-65969 GCA_027574925.1 Ecitoglossa quadriceps | reverse complement strand
TTAATCTAAGAATAATTCGCGCCATGGAATTCTACTAAACAAATTAATAGTAATCTGCATATAAATATTGGCAAAAGCCTTTTCGAAATCATGCTGAAATATCTGGAAAACTTCGATGTGATTCTCATTCACGACTTTTAACACTTCAGCAGTTAATTCTGCATTGCCATCTATGAAATTATCGAACTCAAAAAGTACTCTTTCCGGATGAAATTCTTCCACCCAACTTGTGATATTCATGTATTCTGAGCAGCCCTTTTTATAAAATGCACAGTTGGCATTGTGCCATGCAATCATATTAACTGAAACATAATTTGCAAATGATAAGTTGATAGTGATTTTCGGGGGGAACTGTGAACTACGATTAAAGAAAACTTGTACTTATTGATACATTAGCGGTTCCATGTCCATTTATATAAATTGCTACAAGTGTCCTTCTAGCTGCCCATGATGTCCAGTGATATATTTTCACTAAATTGATTTTGTTTTTTTAACTTATTTTGTCTGTTTAGAACATCACTGCGTGTTTGGTTGCCTACATTACAACATCAAATGTGCTGACCTCCCTGACTGCACTTGTTTTTTCTCTGCTAAATCCGCATTTTAAATGAAAGTGCAACATAAATAAGTGAAAAATTAGTAAAATTAATGGGCAACTAAATTATATTTAATTCGATATCTAATTCGATGTGCCTCTAAGCTACGATTTGACGCTAGTTTCTACAGAAACGAGATTAAAGGTGCATAATTTGCTTCGTCATCTTACACAGAGCATCAGGATATTTAGCGCTCGACGCTCCAGTAAGCACACAATCTTCGTAGTTTTGCGATAGACCAATAGTACCATTACTGCTGTGTATAGATACTCGGCAAAAACAGTGAATCTAAAGTTGATATCTCAACCACTTTGATTCCTCTGACGATTGACTTGATGCTGTGATCAGGTGAGCTACGCTTACAAAGTTGAACTTCTTTCGTTTGAATACAAAGACAGTACGAAATTAAACGAAGAAATATATTTTCTTTCAAATTTTACCTTACGTACTTTAAATATAGTAGAAACCGTTGCAACGATTAGAAAACAAAGCGATATAGTAATAATAAGTCTCAACTTCGTCTTTGCGCTAGTTACACACTTTTACTTTTGTTAAAACCGCCAGGAGTCTATGAACAATATTGAGTTTGAAAATCAATTGAAGCCTTATACCACTTCCTAGGATCTCATATACTACTAGGCGATGCAAAATTCTCTCTTGATTGCAACATCAATAAATTACCTTCAATTATAGTTATTTATAATTTTGGTTTAGAAATTTTCCTGTGGCATTGAAACTCACTTTAAATTGCCTCTCAAATTAATAACTTGAATTACGCATCTTTCGTAACACAACATTTGACGTAATTGCTTTTCTCGAAATGTTTCCTATACTTAATTATTATTTTTAATTACACTGCTCGACGGCAGAACCGTTGACGATCCCAAATTGGTGTTTATATCTCTTGCGCTTGAAATTACGATTAATTAGCACCTAGGGCAGCGTAAAACAGTACAACTTTATTTGTCTATTATTGTAAAACAACTAAGAATTTGGAATGTAAATTTTAGGCTTCATTTATAAATCAACCGAATTGAGGAATTGGGGAAAAATCTGGACTTTTCCTTTGCAAAAAAAAACAAAATTGTAACTGCTATATCCACAACGGATATTTTGTACTTCTCATATAGATGTCGCCGAGTCACCTAATTTCTCTTATTTCTCGACGTGCGGCATTTTGGCAATGCGCTTTGTACTTCTGGTTCTTCGGGCGATGTCGACGAACAACTCCAGCAACACGACGTCCAGCACGCTCATTCCCATAACGACGGCGGCGGCGTCACGGAAACAGCGCGTCCGCGTGTGCACTCACCGATCCGGATAGCCCCCGGCTATAATTCGTGCAGTTTGCGTTGTTTACGTCTAGTCTACACGTGCACATTCACTGGGATCTACACTTCACAGTGCAAACTGTAAACAAGAACGGCGTGCGGACTTTCATTCAGCCGCTCACATTCGACAATAAAGGGTGCGTCGCGTGGAGAGGACACACATGCATCTTGTGTACATAATAGAAGAGGCAGTCGTGTATAGTTGCTTGTTGGATGATTAGGGAAGACAACTGGATAAGCAGAAGGCAGTAAGGTGAGCGCAGTGTTGGGTGCGATGCTGTGTGTATCAGCAAATGGAGGCTGCCGGCTGGAGAGGAGTCGGCGACACTGCTTACCGGTATATTGAACTTGTGACACCGAAGAGAGAAGAGAAGATACAGACCTTACACTCACTGCACAGTGGAGAAGTGCACACATTCAACTGCTGTTGTGTTGAACATTTATTTAAAGTGGACTAAAGATGCAACTGTTTTGAAGACGTTTTCAGCGTGTTGAAGATAATAAATCAAAATAGTGGTAAATATTGAGCGATTTCGAATCAAAATGGATTGAAACAGCTGGTGACTGCTTAACGTGAAGATCCACTGAGAGAATGACATCTTTAGGTAAATATTTATCTAACTCTGAGGTAACAATTTCCTAGACATTCTCATAGTGTGCAGTGTTTTTGAAAAAAACGTTTTTATTATCGATTCTGCACGAAAATTCCGGTCGAAGTTGAACTTTTTAAGAGTTTAATTCCTTGTGGGAGTTTAGCAAGATTAAAGTGGCTAGTGGAAGTGGAAGGACAAATGATGTTCCCGGCAAGGAATACGAGATCTTGCTGCATCGGGGCTATTGTCTTCTTGATTGTCATTGCCGGTAAGTATCCATTCCAGTTATTACTATTTATGCAAACTACACAAACATTTAGACTGAAGATGGTCTATTAGTTGGCTGGAGACTTACACATGATTATATTTCAAATAATTAAACAAATGACGTCTTATGCTGGTTTGTTCAGAGACATGTTATGCTTGGAAGGTGGGAATTTATCGTGTAGAAAGGCGTGGGATCAATTACAATCAAGATTACATTATAACATAATTCACATGATAGTTGTGGCGTTCTTTAATTTGTCTCCTGTTTGTACATTTCTTACTTTTCTTTGCTTCTTTTATGGTGCTATAGTTTAGCACGCTTGCCATTTTCTAATTATTATTAAATAATTATATTAATGAAGGTCGATGTTATGATCGGCGAAGAGGCTAAAAGCAAGGCCGAAGAATTATTAATAAAAGCAGACTTCAAAAAAAAACTGGCGGTTTGCAGAAAAATGTCCTTCAGATTTGAATTCAACAAAGGAATTTACTGACGCGGCAAATTATCAAGGCGTATTTATGAAATGTCAACTTGTTTATTCACTTTGTCTTTTTTTTTTGGTAAAGATGCTAATTATAATATTAAACATTTTCTGGAAATTCAATGAAACATCTTAATTTAACTTTCCGTTCATATTGTATTCATTTTTCTATTCTACTTTTGTTCCTTTACACCTCTTCATCTTATTGGATCCATTCAAACACCAAGCAATATTCTAGCATAACAAAACAGGTTATCTTATTAATTCTAATTAGATAGACCTTTGGTAACTACTTGAACTGTTTTCCAACTACCAGCTTTTCTTATCTGGGTTATTCAATTTTTCGCATTCAAGCGATTTATCGTTGCGGAAAGTTATTGCAAATTGTTGTTGATTTTGTGTGCTTCGTTGCATCATAAAGGCGATGTTGGTTCAATATCTAGCAAGGTTATTACATTACATTGCTAATATTCATGTTACATTTATATTCAAACGCTAAACGAGTCATGTTCGTTCTTTATTCTGCTGACTTCTAACATCTGACTGCATATGAAATCTGAATCTGATCTGCATGACGTTCAGGTTTCGTTGTTTGGACGAGTGATAGATGTGGGATTGTGCAATTTTGAACTGTATTACATTTGACGTATTCATATTACGCATGGAAAATTGATTAGTGAGCAGGAATAAGATAAAGATTGCGCTAAATAGCGGAAATTACTTTGAAGTGAGCATTAGTTTTAATTGTTATCAGCAGATATGCAGCAGGTTAAGAATTTTATCGAATTTTTTCTATGGAAGTGATGATCACTGAGTCACGTGGTAATTCATGCAAGCGTTTTTTCAGTTGTAGTTTATTTGGAAGTTAATTTAGCTTTGCTTCCATCTAATTTTCTTACTAAGAATTGTAAAGTATCATAGAGGGAATAGTTGAGTTTATTAGTTGTTTAGTAAATATTTAGACATACTTTTGTCGCAAAAGCAAAGAGATACCTATTATGAGGTTCTTTGCTTTTATGCCAAAGAAAATGTTTAGCAGTCCATTGATGTAATCAGTTTTGTTGCTGAATGACTCGGTTGATTTTTAATTCAAAGTGTTTACGTCAAATTTGAGGTTCTTTCCCAAATGAGAAAGACAAACGATTGGTTTTCTTTGGAGTTAATGTCTGCTCGCAATTTCTTTTTTAATTGCAAATGTCTACTCACTTAGTTATTTTGTTAAAGATGATAATCAGGAAAATGGAAATTCTCTGGAACTTTATTCAACTTTTCCACTGGATTTTTTATTTTTCTCTATTCTACTTCTGTTTTGACTCTTTTTTTTTTGTTATTGGAACCACGCAATGCCAAGCAGTCGCGTAGGATAACAAAACTAAAACCAATTCTCTTATTACTTGTTGTAAGATAGAACTTATTCATTCCATTTTTTTGTCCTCCAAATAGAATTATTAGATTTTATTTCATATCTACTTTGCCGATTCGACTTACACTTATTTGTGTCTTCCTACATGTTTTTACATTCTAGGTCTATCTTGTTGTTTACTAAGCTAACCTACTTTACATCGCAGCTAAAGTGTTAGACTAGAACTTATTTCAATTTAGTTTGCTTTACTTGAACGTAGTTAGTCCTAGTTAGTCTGAGCAAACTTCTTTTACTAAGGTACACACTACAGATAGACCAAGAATGGAGAAGTTGCAGTAAAGTGAGCAAAGTTACAGTTGGTTTGCTTGATTTACGGAACACAAATTTCCAATTAGAAAGCTCACCTTAAACAGCCTGTCTCCTCGTTGTCTAATTACGTCAATTAGTGATGACAAATTATCTAGGTAAATGTAGGAAACGTAAAGGATCTCTATTGCTATAGACTATATGCATGCTAGTAAACTAAAATCATTCAGGTTACTACCGTGTATTCTTCACATTGTTGCTGAAAAGTAATCTAACGGCATCTGAAAATAGTTCTCATGTACCGTTTAAAGTTCTCACATTGCATCATTAATGAATTGCCGGAGACAACTACTGGATGGAGAATTATTCAGCATATTATTCTGTGATGTAGATAACAAGTTTCGTCAAAAAGTTGCTTACTTATGTTCTGTGAGATTTGTTCGCTTGGCTTTTATATTTTTTTACTTTGTATCTACTTTCTTATGAAGTAAATATGTGTTCTATTAGTTTTGTCTTCAAAAAGCACAAGTTTAATAAGCACAAAATAAGAAGTAAGCAGGACTCTCTAGTTGACAAGCCTCTGGTAACTTTTCCACTCTAACTAAAGCCACCAAACCCCCAAAAAAGATTCAACCAAGTTAAAACTTATTTCAGACTGTTTTTTACATTCCACTTTTCCTCTTCTTGTCGCTATTATTCTAGATTTCTCTACAGATTAAGCTTCAGCCAAGGAAGAATCTTTAATTGATCTGCGCTCTTTCAACCTTTGCAAAAAACATTGAAAATTTGACTACAAGTTGGAATATCATGCAAACATTCACAGAAGTTGTTGCTGTTTACAACAGGTAACAAGAAAGGCGAACTTTTATTCGGAGTATGTTGGTACATTTTATTCTTGTGTTGGTGTTTTGGGATATCTTTACTTGTCTTGCAACTTTATTTGGGATAACTGAAGAGTGTAGAACACCAATAGATGTAAAAGCCGAAGAAATGAGAACTGTTCTAAACAGTTCTTCTGTAACCTAATCTTTGCCGATGTTTCAGAATTGAAACAAAGACCTTATCTTTGCATGCAAATCATCTGTTGTAATCTACAATTTTTACATGAAACTCCTTTGTTATTTTGACGTACTCATCCTTCTGAAGGCAACGACACTTTGTTAGCAAACAATTCTCTCTCTATTATTAACCAAGAATCATTCTAATTGGTATTATTATTTCAATTCTCTCTTCATTCACTTCTGCTCTCCACAGTTTTAATTCTCAATCAGATATTACAATATCCGGTGTTTTGTATCTTCTGCTTCATTACTGAATTATCTTTCATTGAGATGCTTTTCCAGGAACAAGCACTATCAAATTACAATTAGTGTATGCGCTTTATATATACTCTAGGCATCTTCCAGATTATATACCACAAGCTATCAATTAATGAATGCAATAATTAATTAATTAATTACGAAATGAGTGCTTTGCGGTCCGAGACCACGAGATAATTGCGCACTCACTTGGAATCGATGCTGAATTCTGCTGTTTTTAGCCTATCAATTTCATTTCACTTCAATCTGTTCATTCATTAGTCCATTAGTCATTATTGGATGGAATGATCACTGATTGGGATTATTGTTGACTTGCCTGGTTTGCTTTTCTTTCGAAACAGCCCTCGTTTAATCGTCTTTGTTGTGTCTCCTCATCACTATAGGCGTGAACTGAATTGATTAGGATATGGCAATGATTGAAAAGTGGTTATAAAAATATTTTATTCTAATATTTACAGCGTAGGTCACCTAGGTCTACATTAATCATGGATTAAATTAGGTAACCACTAACTTAGAAATCTATTTTGAACACATTGTCACCTTTAAATTTAGTGGTAATCTCATTAATTTTATATCCCCCAATGCTCAATCTTTCATCTTCTTTCATACGCAGCCATTGCCCCAACAAGCACACCAAGGTATCTTCCCTCCAGTCCCGCTGGGTATCCTACTAATCGTTGAGAATTTTCTCTTAATCCGCTCAGCATTCGTCCCACAACTACTCAAACTATTCGTCCTTTCTCTCTCCGAGGACATCTGACAGTCATCAGTTAAATAGGGACCTCTATCCGTACAAACGGAAACACTCCTTTCTCTGGGAAGATGGTCTGTACTGGGGGTATTCCTCCTAGACTTAAGATACGCGGACATTGCTGATGTTTTCTTCTTCTTTTTATGCTTGTGATGCTTCTTGGAAGAATCATGTCGATCTGGAGATGCTGAGGTGCTCTTATTATGACCCGAATGAGAGTTGTGAGGCTTACAAATTAGGTGTTCTGAATCTGATGAGTCTTTTGGTATTGGTCCTTGGGAATTTGAAAGGATAGAGGGAAGCGTCGGTTGTGGAGGTGGAGAATGACAGGGTGTAGCTGCTCGTAGAAGTATTGGAGTGGAGGATGGTTGAGGGGATAGGCCACCGGAAGTTGGGTTTGTTGACGTGAGGTTTTCAAGTGTGTGTGAGGAAGGTGTAGATGAAATAGTCAATGATGGTGGTTTTGTCAATTTGGTAGTTGCTGGCTTTGAATCGTCTTTATCATCCTCCGTGGATTTAGTTTTGTCTTTTCTTCCTTTAAAGTGAATCGATACCTTTCTTCGGATACTTGACTTTTCTTCTTTTTTATCTCCTTTTCTTGCACTTCTTCCATCACTTGACACTTCCCCTTTGGGTACCTCCTTGACTCCGCTTACCTTACTATCTTTGTCTATAACTTCAATGTCACTAGTCAACTGATCTGAGGATGATTGTCCTTCTAATTGTAGTCTTCCAATATCCTCACAGTTTCGGACCGAGGGAAAATTAATCCGATCGGTGCTCAAATTCTTATACTTTTCTAAACCTATCAGGGGCATTGGTGTGGGCATCAGGACCACGGAGATTTCGCTCTTGTATTTGTCGAGATTTGATAGGTCCTTTGCTTTGCTTTCGAGGACTTCCTCTGATCCAAGACCTGCTAATCTATCCAAACTTTGAACATTCCCATTAAACGATGATTTCTCAAGTGGGTAGTGTCCTGGTTGATAGGTTCTAATCTCTCCATTTGGAAAAGGCTCTGCTGGTCGTTCTAAACCGGAGGGGGGGTGTTCAGCATCTAGTGATTCTATATGAGGGTGTGATATCTTTAGGATATCTTCTGATATTGTCTGGATATCATTTAGGAGCTCCTCTAGGTTTCCACCATTGCTGAAACTACTTCTTGGGAAGGACCCTTCATTGAATTGGTCTCCTAGTTGAGAGACACTATGTAAGGAGGCGGTTGGCAGTTGTTCAAACCTTCTTTGATTTTGCAGGTGTTCTACTTCAAGCATTTGCATTGGATCCAATTTCGGTAGTGATTCCAGTTGCATCCCAGCAAGACCCTCTGGGTTAAACTGGGTATTGTCTGTTTTCACAATGAGATCTACCGGCTTGTTAACCATGCTGGGTCCTGGTATTCCAGGCCCCAACAATTTTGTATTGGTCATCATACTGGTGCTAGCATCATTTCGGAATGTATAGAAATGTGGGATATCAGGAGGTGTCAGTGGTCGCTGCGGTAAAACCGTTAGCTTGGGAAGGGGCGCGAAGAAGTGTTTGGGCATTGGGAGGGGGTACTCTTGATCTGGTGGTAGTTGCAGATGAGAACCAGATGGATCTGGGTTGTGGGAATCCAGGTCTGCGTGTAAATCATTTGCAGAGGCGTGGGATTTATCGGAGTTTTCTGTTGAGGGTTCTTCGGGAACGACGCTCAAATGGTCAAATTCTGCTTGGAGGTTCTTGAGGTTCGTTTTTTGGACGTTCTCCAGGTTTTGGGAGGTTTCCACTTCTTTTGAATCTCCAGAACATGATGCTTCCTGAAATTTCATTAAGGCTTGGATGTATTTCTTGCTAGTGGTTAGGATTATGAGTAGATTTGCTTACTGAATCACTAGACCATGTGGATGAAGAAGAAAAATCTTCCTCCTTTTGTTTGAGCAGTTTATCCAGCTTCTCATACTCATCGCGAAGATACCAGATTTCCTTCTTGAGCATTTCGTTCTCTCTCCTCAGCTTCTTGATATCTGACTGACCTGAAAGAAAGCATTTGAAACGTTTCATCCCTCTTAACTTGGTTTCGCATTTCGCGTCAGCAACGAAAGAAACAAAATCAAATTTCCGCCAAAGTGCTACTTTGATATTGCCTTGATAGACTTGATCGAATTGGACTGAAGTTACCCTCCTGGGAGCGCTCACCACTTGCTGCGTTACATTGGAAGCAGAGAGCTTTGCCATCAATTGCAGGCATCCCGTTTGCGTCTACTGGTAATGGCATTAGAGTGCAGTGATTTTATGACGCGATGTTTGAGGAAATTTGCGCAACAAATACCAATGTGCCAATGATCACAACAATAAAACAGCTTCGAGTGCTGCCTGCACTCACACAACAAAGATGCTTGAGAATGATGTTCATGAAATGCGGGTTTATTTATAAATGCTGAAAGTTGCGCGACTTGTGAGTGGTGCATCCGTAACAATTGTTTTGTTTGTATTTTTTGGCTTTCAGTTCGATTGAGTTGAGGTTTTAGTGTTTGGGATAAAGTCAGGATGTGTTGTTTGTTGGGCGCATTTGGTGCAATACTCACAATTTGTTTGTATTCTATGCATTTTATCCATATGCAGCAGCGCGAGTATTGTTGGTATTGAGCTGTTTAAATATTATTGCCAACCAGGGCGCCTGCTTTGTTTCGACTGATTTCCCAGCGCGAATCGCTGCCGTGTTGGTCCTGCTTCGTGTCAGCGGGCAAGCGTTTCAAGTGCCCGCGGGAATGTCGGGGAACAGTCTGGACGTGCGGCGTGTGCGTGCGTCGTAATGCGTCGGGCTTTTATGAGCGCGTTTTTCCCGCGGGCGGAAAATCGACAAATCCGGACGCTGACAAAGCGAACTTATTTGTATTTGTCACTAGGCTTCACAACCGTGCTATGCGTGGAACGGTGTAAACTTAGCAAAAGTCGGTAAAATTGAGAACATCCACTGCATCGTGGAATGTGTTTCTTTTTTATTTCTATTTTACTACATTTTATTACTTTTTCGGGTCTAAAATGTGAAAGGGAGGCGAGTAGAAATTGATTGTGTTTCCTATTGTAAAATTGGGTTTTCAATTTTAGTTTCGGCGTAAAATTAATTTTTTCTTCTTACCAATTATTTCTATAATCAATATTTCTTCTTTCCTAAGAATTACAATTCCTAATTTTGTACAGCAATTAATGTTTTATTTATAATTGCCTTTGTTTTTATAGTTTTCATAACGTTAATTTATCATTGGTTAGTTTTTCTTTACAAAATTTTTTTCAGCTGGATAATTGAAATTTTCAGAATTTTGGTGCGTTTAGGTTAGGGTTCAGATTAATTTCCACTTGAATACCATAATATTCTTAAAACACATGTGTTAAATCAATTTTTTTTATTTCTTTCGACTTTTTCCTGTATACACAACAGTACAGTTGAGGAAATGTCTACTAAAAGAACTCAATCTTTATTCCATTTATTATTATTTTTTCATCTCTTTCATTCCCTTTGTCTTCACTTTATTACTTTCTTTTCCTCAAACGTGAGCTAAGTGTGGGAAGTGTAAAAAATTAACGCCGAGATTTTTTATTGCTATGCTTTGTTTGACTGTGCTGCAGTGTTTTATTGTTTCATTGGGTGATAGCAAGTCAAGGGTGGTGATAATTCAGCATTTATGAAGAGTGCTGCAGCTAAGCGGCAGCTTAGGGAGGAAAAGCGTTGATACCATTTCTCTTTTTTTACTTCATGGCAATTAATTTTGTTATTATCATAGATTTTTCCGCTGTTTTATTTGCAGGACTTACCGCGTTCAATTTCAGCGTTAATGTTGATTGTCTTCAGGCGTAATTCTTCATTTTCGTAGATCATCCCACGGGACGACTTTCGGTCCAATCTGAGAGAAAACAGAGAGATGAGTGGAAGGTACATTTGGTTTGTTTGTTATGATTAAAAAATGCAGTACTCTTTGGAATTTAAGTGTTGTTTTTGGTTTATTATTTAGTTTCCGCTGAAGCTTTTTCCGTTTTCTGCTTGTCTCGTCAGAGGTTTTAAAAAAGTATTTTCAATTTGTTTTTTAATTCTATGACATTTTCCATGTTTTCCATCCATGTTATACAAAAATTTCCATGATTTTCAAAGGAACATTTGTGGTTTAGTTAAAATGTACAGTGTACGTTTAGTAATCTATATTTTGTACTCGTTGGTTTGATTTTCCAATTGGATTTTGGGTTAAAGAAGTCTTCACTGAGTTCCTCCTCGTATATGTTATTTATTTGTTTATATGACAAGCACATGGAAGGAGAAATTTCACTATATCAATTTTTTTTATTGTTTACCGTAAAAGAGTGGGCTTTTGCGGGTTTTCCACTGAATTTTTCACTTGCTAATATTGCAAACTTATTAAAATCATGATTATTAAACTGTCACGGTAGAATTTCCTTTGAGTAATCAACATAAACTTTTATTGTGCACTTTTTGAACTTTCTTGATGAATGTTATTTTCGATTGCAAGTATATGTATTTTCCAACACATTTAATGTATTAATTCATTTTTATTCCTTGCAATTCTTTAGTTTTGCTCCCGTTTTTCTTCTTTTCTTATTCCTTCTCCGAGACAAGTTGTTTGCGTGCTTTCCACTTTTCCCACTTTGTGGCGTTATGCCATTGTTTATTGTACTCCTGATAGCAATCGCCTTCTTATCAACGCTCCACACTGCACATGCACACACCACTTTCCACCTTCTCCTACTTCCACCCACCACCTTCCTGCCCCGTTCGAGCGATGGCTGCTCATACCCGGAATACTAACGCTTTTTTCTTAGCCATTGCCTGGCGTTCCCCGGCGTTGGCTTATCTTCTCACATTTTTCCGACTTTCCTCGACTTTGCCGTGACGTGGGTTGAAGTTGAGATCCAAGACAGCGCCACTGGGAAGTGCCTGCTCTACGCAGGTTTACACGTAACACGCGTTTGATTTATGTAGCATGCTACTTTTCCGCGGGTTTTGTCTTGATCTCGATGTCATAAAGCGGTGAAAAGTTTCTAGTTACTTCTTGTTCTATGCCCGTTGGCGGTGGACGGCGTCCAGCCGAACGGGCGCCCAGACGACGTTTGTCGTCATCCATGCGCTTGCAGGTTTGCGTCAGAGTAGGGCCAAAACGACTATTTTTACCGATCGTGCAATTATCTTTATTAGTTCTAGGTAAGGTAGCAACGGACAATAATCTACAATATGTCTGGGATCATCCTAACCTCAACTAGAGAGAGCAGGCGTGGGTTCCGAATCAATAAACCCAAATATCTCCCTTACAATCCAACCGTGTCCAAATTTGCCGTCTCCGCTCTCAGTTTCACACTGTAGTCCATCCAATTTGCATTGCTGCATGCATGGCATGTGTGTACATTTTGGTGGAAAAGTGTGAGATATTAATACTTTGCCCTGCCACGTAGCAGCTTTTGGCGCTGTCGAGAGTTGGTAATTAATTGGAAATTGCAAATTGTTTGAGCGAGGCAGATGCACTTGGCACAGTTTTGCACTTAAGGTCGCTCAGTTTACGCAACATCCTGTAGTTTGGGTGTCGACGGTGTTATTATTGTTCAGTGTCGCGTAAATCACGCGCACAACGCTGAAGATCGCTTTTCATTTTCATGAATTAGGATTGAGGATAGGTTTCACGGGAAGCGCGAGATGCAAATGTAGTCCAGGTATTTTTAAAGTTACGGGAAGTGACGGGAATTCAAGGTCTTGCAGTATGTGCTTTTCTTTGTCATGCTTGTACTGTTTTGGTTTGGATTTTTTAATGTTTGCAGCATTTTCCAAGTAATGTGAAAAATTTGGTTTCTCGTTCAAAACAAGTAGTATCCTTGAAAGAAGTTGTTATTCTTGATTTCTGTATTATGGGGCAATATTTTATGGCTTTTTCACGCTGCTCTTAGCTTTGGGATATTGTTACGTAACTAACGTAAGTAGTAGGACTTATTTGCTACGTATATTTCCAGGAAATCTGTGGGATTGAGATTGGGATTACAAAAGTGTCAATACAAACCCAGTTGGCACTTGCACTTTCGTAATTTCTCTAGATGGGATTATTGGCTTCTTAAGGAACTTATAAGGCAGAGTTGTTTTTTTCTTTATCAAACTTCTTTCCTTAATTTTGTTGAATTTTGACACTGCTCATGGATCATTTATTATTATTTCGGCAGCTTAAGAATTTTCTCTTGGTTTTTAAATATTCTGGAATGGCGTCAAAATGTCAAACTTTGGATTCGATGCAAGCAAAATTTTGATGATCGATTCTCTTGATTGGAATGTAACCGTCTAGTCAAAGTACGAGTTGCTTGAATGGAAATCAAGAAAAATTAATTGAGTTGGAATGGCTTATTGGAAAACCGTTGGAAAAGTCAATTGTTAACATTTTGTTGATTCCTGGTTTAATATTTTTTCAAACAGAACTTTAATTGTCCAAAGCAATATTTTTTTGATTTCCTTTTTTATTTCAAAGTTATAAGTCAATTTTTCTAATTTGTCTATGCAAATGAAAACTGACTATTCTTATTTGCATAGACATTCCATTTGAAGGAAGTAAATTAAGCGTACTTTACTTCCTGCATCAAATCCGACTCAATCCAAATTCTATTAATACATTTCTGTTATTCATTATGTTTTTATTATGTTTAAAAAACAATCTACGTATTTTTAGATTTAGTACTCCTTGTATATTGTGTACACCCAAAACGCCTGAGTATTTAATGCATGTAATTACACTTTCATGACGAACTTTTAAGTCGCAGCGTCAGATTTCAAATGGATTTAAACGCTCGTTTCATGCTTCTCCGCCCGCTTCCGCCGCCCTCCTGACGCGTTGCGACTTCTGCCCCGTTGCGACTCTTGCAATGTTCCCGCCAATTGCATATTCATTTGTGGCTTACACAACTTTTCGTAATCTTTGCCCGAAAGCTCCCAATTCTTGCATTCCACTGCAATCTCGTATTTTCTAACTTTCAATCTTTGAAATGCTTTATTTCGCTCTCACTTCCTTTCTATTTTCCGTCCTAGAAGAGGAGGTTTTATGTTTTGGAATATTCGTATTTCTTCCATGACCGGCTATGGCAAGCTTTTTTGTTCTAGCACCTTTTAGTCTAATGCGCCTTTCATTCCCTGCTGCCCGATTTTCATTCGGTGTCGGCTCACAGCTCGTAATGCGCCGGCGGAAAAGTTTTAATTAAGCGTCCGGCCATTAATTAACTTTATTGCGATCTGCGATTGCATCGGGTACGGGTGCTACGCTCTATCGGAGGCGGCAAGCACGTTCCGAGACAAGTAGAAGCACGCATGGGTTTGTTTCAGCTGCTCGCCGCGAGCCGTCTGGTGTTTTTCAGCCGGATGCGATTTATATTTTTTGCAAGTGGGAGTCTTTGTTCCGTACGTTGTGATGGGGGTGAGGAGGGGGGGGGTAATATCTGCAAGGAGTAAAGCATGAGTTTCGAGCATTTCTCAGGTCGGCAAACTCACAAAGTGCGTGAGTGGGACAATTAGAGTTTGCGTAGACAAATTGCAGCATTGGGTAGCGATTACAAGTTGGCTATGGAGGGAGTGGTGCAAATAGACAATTTCATGATGCACATTGTCTGTCGATCTGATCAAACTGTTGAGGGTAGAACTGGACTTTCCTAGGAGATGATAATCCGTCTCTTTCCAGGAAGATTTAAATTCGTTCCTCTGTGCCGTCTATCACTACAGTTAAGTCATAACTTGGAGGAATTGTGGGCAAAAATCCGCTTTTACCAAAACACCTACGTCATGCCCCTCATATCTTCCACGTTATACGACCATCTCCTCAATTTAGTCGTACATCTGCTTCACCTCCCTGCATTTTCGTAAACTTCTACTACGGCCCTAACGAGACTTGTGTCGTTTGCTTGCCCACGTTCGAAACTACTACCATCCTAACACAAATTCCAGGAGATGGTTTTACTACCTACGTTGTTCATTCTTCTCAACTTTCCTCCCTCCCGGTACTAGACTTTGAATGTAAAGTACTTGTGGTGTATGAGTGTTGAGTCTGTGAGATTGGATGTGTACGTAGGAGAGAGGAGGGAAAAGATAGCAGTCCTGCAACGCCGGTTGTATTGTTTTTGCCTGCTCCATGGCAGTAACTGTTGCAAGATTAATGAGTCCCGCTGTAAATTAGGTCGAAACGGGTGTGTTGAACCCGATAAAAGCCAAGCGTAGGGGCGTAAAGTGTGTGACTGGGTTATGAACACCGGAATTTCGGAAAACGTGTGCTTTTTGTGTTTTAAAGTGGGTTGTATTTGATTTCCTGATTTTTATGGTGATTGATTATGTTGTTAGCTGGCGTTATTGTTGCCATCATGTTGTTTAGCTTGTGATAACATTTATATTATTTACGACATGATCTAATGGAGAATGGGAAATTGTAGGGAAATTTGTGGAAGTTGCTTGTTTTTCTAGAATTCTTTGTGATTAGATGCTTTTTAGGGCGGGGAGTAAATTAAAGGGTTTTCTTGGATTTTTTGCGGATTCTCTAGTGATTAATAGGGGAGGATTTAAATTAGACTTGAAAAAGTGAGATTTTACATGTGTTTACATGGCATATGAGAGTTTTCCATATTGTAATGGAGAGATGTAGATTTGAGGGTGAAATGATAATTTTTGAGAGATTTAATATTTTTTCATGGAATTGTTTTCATCCTCACAAGGAGTTTATTTGAGGGATATTATAGATTTAAATGTTTTCCGATTTTCGTTTAGTTTTTCTATAGATTTTCTTGTTTCTATAGCTAATTTCTAAGAAAGCATTAAGTTTACATGCTATGTTTTGTATTAGGATGATTTCTTGAGGGGTATCGTGAATTGTAAGGGTTGAAACCTTTCATATGTTCTACATTTTCTATGTGAATTTATTGGATTTTTTTATGCCAGTGAGTTATCTATTCTTAATTACATAGAAGTCATTGAACACTTTTGATGAATCGATGGCAAATATTTTTGTTTTCTGCAATCCCCAGTACTTTTTATTTATTTATAGGCATATTCATACCGTCTATATTTACATCAGCCTACTAACTGCCAAGTGATCTCGAATTAGATGCGGTCGAATTTTCTCTATTTTGATTCTGATTCAAATTATTTGGTGACGCAAGAAATACGTAGTCCAAATAATAAAACATTTTCCTTCTCTGCGCAGGAATCTCGCAAATCCAATTGATAGGAAATTTGAGGAAATTGTCAAACTGTGAAAAAAGGGGTATGACTTGTGAATTATGCGGAAAATTATGGAAATTGTTGATTTCACGTCGCGTTTAACACTCGTACCTTTTCGGGACGCAAGTTAATCGAACGGAAAACTCCACTTTCCTACCAATTCTTCTTTTTATCCTTCTCTCTTTCCTTTAATTCTGCATCTGCATCATAACAAACATGGGGAAGAAGGCAAAGGAAGGATGATAATGGAAATTGCAGAAGACATGTTGAATTTGTCGACATCGATTGAGCGTTTGACTTGATTTCAGTGCGTGCACACGTTTGCAACGTAATTCGGGATTTCTCTGATGTTTGCGTGTGGGGTCCTGCTAATGCGCACGGGAGTGAAGTAGACAGTTGGGGATACTGGGACGCGTCTCTGGAGTATCGTTGCGGTTATTTTCAGCGGCGCAGACTGCGTGGAAAGCCAAGGGCAGACTAAATATTGGATAAATCATGTGGTAGATATGTGTGAAAGTTGCGAAGAATCTGCAGAAATTAAGAAGATTGAGGAGAGAGAATGCAGGGATTTGGTGGAAATTGCACTATTAGGTTATCTGTCTTGAATGGCAGTAAAGGGAACATCCGGGAAACGTGATAGTGGATGAAGAATTGAAGAGTTAACTTCTTGCTTTGCAGAACATAACTAAAAGACTGGAATTTACGATGGAATTAGACTACAATGAATTTACGTCTTAATAACTTCAGGTAATTGGGATACATTGTTCAGAATCAAGGAGAAGTTAGCTTGTACACTTGAATCGATGGGAAGTTATGCTGGGCAGAAGTGAAAATTTATAGCGGAACGTGAGTTTAATGGGCAATAAAAGAAGTAAGTATTATTAGGTTTGATAGTCGAAGAAAATTAAAGGAAAACTTGGTTTACATTGCTCCAAAGGATAATTTTACTTGTGCTAACTGGAATATTCTTTAAAGCTTTAAAACACTCTTGGACCTAGAAGAAAATGATTGGTTTTTATATTGGTTACTGATTTCCTTACGGATATTTTGGTTTTCCTGAAGAAAACTTCATTTCATGGTATTTGAAACTGCGTAGAAATGAAAATTGATTTCGAAATTTATTTCTTATCTTATCAAAGTTCATATGAAAGACTGACTTTAAAAATTAGTTGGGCCTCAAAAAAAAAAACTCAGGGAAAATGTGTTATAAGGTATTATAAAGCAGCAGTTAAGGTTGCTACGAAGGAAAATGCCAATTTAAGAAGAATTAAGTGAATGTCACTTTACTTAAAGCACTTTAAAATCCCTTGTTTAGCTATTTAATTAGTATACACAATCAAATTTAATAGTTCAATTAGTTTTTCTGTTTTTTTTTCTTCTGCTCTTCTACGTTATGCTGATTTTTCCGCCGATGCACTTGTCTTAAGTCACTTTAATTCACGTTCTTCCTTAGCCTAACATTCCACGTGATCTTACTGCCCCTTATTGTTCTCTACGAGCGTTAATCTGCTTCATCGCTGACGTTAATTAACTTTTGGGACTTACCTGCGATTGGGCTTGACATTGTTGTCGCGACGCCGCGTGCGCAACATGTTCATCGATTTTGACATTCTGGCTGAGCGTTCGACCGGCGTCCCGTATCGATCCAGAGTCGAAAATCAGCGTGCTGTGCGCGCGTCCTTTTCCCTTCTCACTCCCACGTTTGTCCTGGACTCAATCTCCAGCTTTCGCTTGCAGTCTATCTATCCTTTATTAGTTGGCCCAACTGTGCCTGACTTGAAGCAGTTGATGCGGCTGAGCGAAAGCTTCCATTGCGTTTGTTTTCCATCGCATTGGTTGCTCTTTTAGTTTTAGTTGCTGCAGCCCATTGGAGTTGAATGTATGTGCGATATGTGGTGTTAAATGCCGGAGGTATTTGTGTATGTTTTGATCGTTCTGAAGGTTCGTGGGGACTTATAAAGCTCCAGCAGTTGCAAGTCGAGGCGAATTGATTTGGCGTGCTGCTTTGCTAGACAGAGAGCATCGAGTGTGCATTTATTTTTACCGATTAATGGGTTGCTAAATGGTTTAATGCTTCGGAAGTAATGTTTTTTTTTTTGGGTTTGGGGTTTGTGGTGATCCGAATTGGAAAGTAATGAAAATTATTTGGGCTCACTGGTAAGTCTTGGCTTGGTGTTTTCCAAGTCTTTAGTGTTGTTGTTTTGTTTTTTTTTTTGAAAGCTTTATATATTCACTTGATCCCGAATTAAATCGAAGTGATTAACTAGTTTTTCTTCAAGTTGTCTTCTTTGTTTGTTTAATATTTGGATAATCATATAATCTGTTCCGCTTTTCTTCTTTCTTACAAGTCCAAATGAAATGCTATTTTCGTCCTTGCTCTGCCTGATTTCCGCTTTTACTCTTAATATTCCTCTCTCTGTTCCTGGATATGAAACAATCGACGTGATTCAATCACAACGCGTTTCCAGCATTAATCATTCGCATCTGTTGAGCAGCTTTGCTCTGTTCCGTTGTGTTTTTCCCTCCTTTTGCTGTACTCCCATCTGCATCTACTGAAAACAAACAAAGGAAAATTATAAATTATCTTCTATAAATTCTGATTGTGTATATTGTTTCCTTGCATGAATATATTTCCAAATCTCAATGGAAAATGATCTGACCAACAATGGAGTTCATATGAATATGAATTCATATGAAAATGGAAAATTTAACTCGTCAGTAAAGAGGAATGAAAATGAAATCCTCTTAAATTGCATCCTGCAAATATTTGCTCACCACTCTCGTCCGTCATGGCTACTAATCAAACAAATAGTTATGCGTTAACAACACCTCGTTTTCCTCGTTGCTTCCTACGAAAACATTTGCGCATGAATTGCATGCTGTACTGGTGTTTTCAGTCAAACTGAAACCTCCCAGTCGCCAGCTCCACACGCCACTCTTCGTCTCTGTGTCGATATAGAAAATGGGAAATGTATAATTATACAGTTCTTGTGTGTGCGTGGTTAACATAACTATGTGTCAGTCCAACGTGAGCTGTGGTGCAACAGGGTTCTTCTTTTTCTGCGTGGTGGAGAGAGAGAGTGGTTGGATCAGTTTGCGAGTTGGTGTGTGTAGTTTGTTTTAGTTCGCAACAGTTTAGTTTTAGAATGGCAAACATTTAGTTGTTAGCGAAAGAACGGCACGCCGGCAGCGTGTTGCTGGGAGATTTATGTGTGTACGTCGGGAAAACTGTGGAAACTGGGCGCGTCCTTGACTCGACTTAACTTTAAGTAGCTGGAGGTACTCTAAATTGTGGCTTAATTAAGATTAGGGGGAATTCCTTCGGGTGATTTAAGGAAATTTAATTTAGTTGGAAGTTGGGAAGGGAGCGAGCAATTTTCTATTCGTGGGAGTTACCTTCGAGGATAGCACTTTACCAAGAAGAATGTTTTGTTTATGCAGAATGTGAATGTGTTGAGGTATTTTAATTTTGGGGCGCAAGTTTTCTAGTTTATATTAAGTTTCGAGTCCTCGTATTGAAATTGTTTTTACACCTTGTTTTAGAATGTTTTCTTTGAGAATTTGTTGGGGTTTCTCAGAGCACAGTTGTTTTCTTTCAAAATTGCTTTGCCTTTTATTCAAATTTTGTACATTTTGAGCTATGCTTTTGAATAACTCAGTGCAAAATTACGAGTTTGAAGAATTTCCTCAGAGTTATGCAATGATTTTTCTAACTTTTTTAAATAACTGCCCTTTTCCGGAAAAGATTTATGTGCATTTTGTTGGTTTTTATTTAACATTTTCAGTTCAAAAAATCATTTTTCATTGCATTTGGTAAAAATGTCTTCTAATCCAATTTATATATTTCCAATTTTAAAAATGTTCACTTTCACAATATTTCCAAATTAACGCAACCCCTAAAATTTCATGTTTTATTAACTTTCACTACCTGTTTCACTTCGTTCTGAATATTCTTTTGCTTCCAACACATTCCAGTTGTTTCACATTTTTCCCATGTTTGCTGTTGTTTTGTTACTCTAAAAATTGTAGTCATTTTCATGCATCTTTCAAAGGGTTCCTTAGGGATGCATACGCTGAATGTTAGCCGCATGCAAAACAGCGTCGTGATGCTTTATAAACATGAATGTCATGAACTCATGAATGCCATGAATACGTAAGGGTAGCGCTATTCACCTTTAGCTTTCAAGCTAAAAATGCGCGCAGCTGAAGGTGAAACAACATGGAAAATATAAACAAGGAAATGTGGAAAATGAGAAACAACGCGGTTTCGTGGTATGGTGGTGCTATGGTTTGAAAGTCAGTAGGATAGTCAGCATTTTTCTTCAACTTTACGATTTTGTGGCTGATGACATCCTTTGATCTTTTTATATTACGAGCTTATTTTCATATTACCATTATGATATCATATTCGGAATATTCATTAATTCTGCATTGTTAACTTTTCATTTTGTTTCCATTTGAGCGAAGATTTATTTTGCTTTATACCAATTTACGTAGAAACCGAGGAGAAATTCAACTAGAGCAGTAGGAAATTAAGGAAATTAATTCTCCTTTTCTCATAGATATTTCATCATTCCTCTTTGTATCATTCCTATTCTTTTTGCCATTGACTAGAAAATTGTCATTCATCTCCTCCACTTTCGTACTTTTATTTCTCAATGTTTTGTTGGTTTTGCTAGGATTTTTGATATTTTCTGGCGTTCGTTATGAATCCCAGAGTGGATATACAAATATGAAGTGAAAATTACAAAGACCACTCGGTCATTAAGTATATTTTCGTGTTTCACGGCACATGAAAGTGGTTTTCCACTGCTTTCCACGCGGCACATCATGCGAGCAGTAGTTAGTGCCGAAAATACGTCCGACAAATTGTTGCCAAAGTGCTCAGATCGTCGTAAATCAATTAGGGCGAAGATGATATTGGCACAAATGTACCAACCTCTCAAAGCTAAGTGAAACATATTTCCATGCGTTACATTTCGCGAATGCAAATTCAACTCAATGTTACTTGTAGTCAATGTTTTGAGTTATTACTAATTTGGTTTTATATTTGCCAAGAACAACAACAGTTTTCTTGAAGTAGTTTGCATTGAAATGTGGGAAATGTAGGTGATTGATATGAATTCTGACTTTGCTTAATTATTTTAAGGCGTTTAAAGGTAATTATTGTGTTTGTAGGAAACAATATTCAAAGTTTCTCTCTTTATAAAATGGATTAAAGCAGGTTAATTATTTTTTACTATATTTGCCAACAAAATGTAATTCAAATCATAAAGAAAATTTTTTCTGCACATTTCTTACTTCTTGATGATAAATTCGGTCAAAAGCTAACAGTTAGTGAACTTTCTTGTGTTTGCTTAACTTGCATACTTTCCTATCGTACTTTGCCTATTGTGTCTATTCCAAAATTCTCTAAACGTTTGTTGTTTCTGCAGTTTATCATGCGGAATGTGACTCATTTCATCCACTTTTTATTTCTATCCGTTGCTCCTGTTGGCGCATGGTTTCCGATCACCATTTGGCATTCGCATTCCCAGTGGACGCATCGCCAATTGTGAGAAACTATCGAATTGCTTCGATTTTCTACTTGAGATCATTTTGCAGCGCAGCTCTCGTCCACTGAAACAATGCCGCCGCTCAACTTTCTAGTTTTACTGCGCTACATCCACGAATTCTTCCGGGATCATTTCATGTTTGCGCTTAACGAGGACGAATTATGTCTCATGCCGAATTATTTACAAGGATTCGTAATGGATGGTAACAGTTCTGGCAAATGTTATTCAATGCGATTGATTGATTAGTGTTTAAATCGGAGATATTTCATTAACTCAACTTTTCAGCACTTGCACCGGAAATGTTTGACTCTAGCAGCGCACTGATGCTTGGATTTTCTTCCATTTGCCAGTCACTTTAAAACCTTCACTTAACTGAAACAGGCAGTATATTTCAATGTACATTGTCTATATACACGGTGAATGGTGGATGGAGGAGATTGGATGGATTGAAGGACTGAAACTTGTGATTGTTGAGTGGTGGCGAATACTTTCAATGTGAATGTATGTTGGAAGCGTCCGTGTTGTTTCAAGCTTTCGAAAGCTTTCCCGACAGAGTATGCAATTTATGTGGTGAAACGAGAAACTAGGCCGTGACACCAAAACTCACCGAAATAGTAAATTACATTACACTCGGGCATATTTCTTGCAACGCAGGCTGAATTTAGACTTTTGCAACATTCCTAGATAACTAATCACTTCACATGATTTGATTGTAGTATTGGGCATATTGGAATTGAATAGTGACGATACCTGAAATTGATGTTTGTATTATGTTGCCTGTGTCAACAACATGTTGATTTGATAATATCGCCAGTGCAAGTTTCTATTTCTTTTGAATTTAAATTAGATGCCAAGTAGAATCAAATGGGAAAATTTGTGGAAATTACGTGTTAGCGTATTTCTTTGCATGTTTTCAAAGGAATGTCACTCAAAATCATTTCGGAGCTTTTTCCACGTTCTTCCTAACTTCGTGATTTTTTTCCTTTGATAATTATTTTCAAAGCGAAAGTTTGCCTTGTTCGCACAAGATTACACTGGTGTTTTCGTGCTTGCTTCCCTAAATCAATTAAAATGCAATTTGTTTTCATTAAATTTCAGCCTTACACAATTCATTTATACTACTTTCAAAGCACTGACAATAATACTTTGTTTTGTCTATTCTTGCACACTATATTGCCATTCAAGAAAATTTATTATTTTTACTAATTATGGAACAAATATCTTTCCCTTCTTCTGTGTAAATCATCATCCTTATTCTTTGGAGTTAATTTAAATGCTTCAAGAGTCATAAAAGCTTTAATTGGAATATTTCGGTGAAATCTTGACTGAAAATGTCAGACATTTATATGAAATATAAGATTATGAAATAGATCATAATTAAACTTTGTCGTTTTCTTTTACAAATTAAATATTTAGCTTATAAAAATGGCGAATGAGAAAAATACGTAGATTTTTTGATTAGACTGCGGAAGAAAAAGTCCAACTGAAAATTATAGATTTCCATTGTTGTGCAGAACTATTTGACTGGACATAAATTATTTCAATTGGAATTTAATTTTACTTTTGCTATTACCTACAGGAATTATGCAGCAGAGAGAAGTATATTTCCTTCAGAATTTATGCTTTCTGTCAAAGTGTATGAATCACACTGTGGAAATGAGTTTTATTACACTTGCAAATGAAAATTTGATCAAATAGATAATCTTCAGCTTGTTAAATTACGAATTCGTTTTGGGTGAAAATGGTATTTCTTATTAACTTCATGACACATGTTGCTATTCTGGAACCAGAACAGGTTCATTTGCGGTTGAATAGATCCCAACCAAGTTTTACTCTTTCAAATAGTTGAAAGCAGTGTGAAAAGTTCACATCTCAACTTACATGATTGCATAGATTCTTTACTCCTTCATTCAATTATAGTTATTCATACACTTCCGAACAACA
>JAODGC010038230.1:29765-42148 GCA_027574925.1 Ecitoglossa quadriceps | reverse complement strand
ACATCTCAACTTACATGATTGCATAGATTCTTTACTCCTTCATTCAATTATAGTTATTCATACACTTCCGAACAACACCTATCAAATTAAATCGTCTTGCTTTTTCTACAACCAGTGCTTGGGATGGTGCTGTTGATGATGGTTTGATCGTGAACGCCGAGAGTATTTTTCAATCCGACCAACAAAGCTGTTTACTACTGGCAAGTTACCACATTTTTTCACGTGTCCACCTGTTCTGCAAGCACTCTCATTCTTTCCACGTTCTTGCGTTAAACAATGTCAATCAATTGGGAGGACACATTTCTTGTTTATTTCACGTTAGCAATTTGTGTTTATGCTCCCAACCATTTTGTTTGTGGCGTTTACTATCGGTTTTTGGAGGAGAAGAAGAAGTTCTTTTGTATTTACGCGCTTCTCCGCGACTTCCCGATGATTCTCGCGTGGAAAACTCGCCGCGTTCGATCCGCTGGCCCATACTCCTGCCCACTGCAGTCTAACTCCCACCATCCACCACGTGCGTGATGTTTATTCATGTTTACAGTGCCCAAGTCATCTAAAAATACCGCAGACCAAGTCGCAATTCTCTGATTGTTCATCATCTGTCAGTTTCGGTTGGTTTTCCACGCTTTTACAATCGAGTTTCGTGTGGCTAGACTGTCACATTTGAGTAGTTCGTAATCAGTTACCAAGTTGGGGAAATGGTGGAAACAATTCTGTTCTAGCTAAGAAGTAAACAATTGCCTGGGTCAGTTTGGTACTGAAAATTGCAGCTATTTATTGTCTTCGGGTAATAAAAGTATCGCAATTATTGTTGCTAACATAGGAATTTATTGACCATCAAGTGTTATTAAAATATAAACAAACAATATTATTTGCTTCATTTTGTTTGTCACAGCTTATGCCCACGCCGTCGTCGATGATGGAATCGACACTGACGACATTGACCTGGATTCGGAATCTGATTACACCGAAGATGACTTTGAAGATGATGACGACTATGTCGAGACAACACCAGCACCAAATGGTACTGGTCATTACCTTATCCCTTAGGAAATAAGCATACTGTTCACATCTAATTAATGTTTTTCCATTTAGCAACGATAAAGTTCCTGAAAGATTTAAAAAACGTTACGCGACCAGCTGGAGGTGCTGTCCGCTTCCGATGTGAAGTGAAAGTCATCGACATCACTCCCTACGACAATTCATCATCTCCATCATCAATTGCCCCATCAAAGGTGACAATCAAATGGCGTCAACATGCAGCTCATCTTCCAGTCGAGAAGCGGATCAAGCAGAAGACCTTTAACAAAGCGGACATCACTGTTGGGTTGCTTCGCATTGCAAATTTAGAAGTTTTTGATAGGGGATGGTACTATTGTACAGGATCCCGTGGTGGAGAGAAAATCACCTCTAAAGGATTCCTGGAGGTTAAAAATAAATACCAATCACCAGGTACTGGAGCTGATCTCCCAACTTACAAACCACTGTCCAATGGTGTCCCAGGAAGAAGAACAGGTGACATCACGACATATCTTCCGGTTGAGGTTGAGAGCAAAGAAGAATCTGACTTTATCTCAACGATTGCAAATGGGAATCTTCCAAGGTTAAGTGAGCAAACAGTGCATAACTCACAGTTGTTTGATCATGACAATGGGCCAGATTCTGGAAAGCAGACGAAAGGTCCTTTGGCTTCCCAACAACAACCACAGCCGGTGTACAATGCAGATCAGCCGTTCTGTCAGATGTATACGGGACAGATGTGTAAGGATTTCATGGAGGATAAGCATATTTTCGTACAGCCTCCATATACTCAGCAGCAAATTGAAGAGAATTTGCATAATTCGTTGATTGTTATCTCACAGTCGAAGTAAGTAGAAATTATGTTGCTGTTGCGCGTATTTTGCATGCAGTGCGATGTTTCTTCTAACGTGTGATTTCAAATTCACAGTGAGATTTCAACTGGTTGCAACAAATTTGTTCTTCCAATAATGTGCTTCTCTGCCTTCCCAATTTGTCAGGAACCAGAACAGACTAATCTCTACCAGAGATATTATATTAATAAGTATAATATTCTGGATAAGAACACAACCATGAAGCATCTTCGAACAATGTCCAATTTGAATCTACAGAGGATTTGTAAGCAGGATTGTGTTTTGTTGGAAACTGAAGTTTGCAGTAAGGAGTATTCAATTGCAAAAAGACATCCTGTTTTGGGTAAATATCTTTGCCAATACGTTCAACAAGCATTCTTCTAATGTGAAGAACTAACCAAAGAGTTTGAGCTGTAAATACGTGTACCTCCAATTCCAGGTCGCATGTTGGAACTGGAAGAATGTGAACATCTCCCTGAGGAGGATGACAGGGATACAGTCAGTTGCCTGAAACTTGGTGTTGAACGCGCACAAAATGTGAACAAAGACCACAATTGCTACTGGGACAGTGGGCAGTTGTACAGAGGCACGATGGACGTAGGCATCACAAACTCGCGTTGCATGCGCTGGTCACATCAAGTCCACTTTCCGCTCTCTGATTTCCCCGAGTTGATCGGCCACAACTTCTGTAGGAATCCAGGTGGTGAGATGTTAGAGCCATATTGTTACATCGAGCACAATAAAAAAGAAGTTTGTGGCATTCCGAGATGTGCGAGGATTTACTACACTTATATCATTGGAGCGTCGGTGATTATCCTTGGGTTGGTGATCTTTGCGCTGAGTTTTTATTGTTGCAAGAAGAGGAACAATAAACATCCGCGAGGGTTACGCAATGTAAGTCACTTGCTTAGTGTCTTCCGACAGTTGAATGTGCTATTTGTTTGCAGATGAGTATTCCAGCAGCTGATAAGAATATTTATGGAAATGGATCACCTACTGCTCCGCCAATCGAACTCAACAATCTTCTTCCTCCGAATATCCCACCCGCACGAGGACATCACGCAAAGACTGGCTTCCAAAATGTCCCTCAATATGCTCTCAAGGAAGTTGCTTTTGTCGAGGAACTCGGAGAAGGTGCCTTTGGTAAAGTCTACAAAGGAGAACTCCGAAGTAAAACAGCTGGGAGGATGTTTGTTGCTGTTAAGTCACTTAAAGAGAATGCCAGTGCGAAGACTCAGGCGGATTTCCAAAGAGAGATTGAATTGATTTCGGAGTTGAAACATCCGAATATCATTTGCTTGTTGGGGGTGGTTATGAAGCAGGAACCGATGTGTATGCTGTTTGAGTATATGTCGGAGGTATGAAAATTGCACTATTTACTGAATCTAGTGTACATTTGTGTGATTTCAGGGTGATTTGCATGAGTTTTTGATTGCAAACTCTCCGAATGAAGGAAAAGCCTTAACACAGTTGCAATTTCTCCATATTTCTATTCAAATTGCTCAAGGAATGGAATACCTCTCGGAGAATCACTATGTACACCGCGATCTCGCTGCCAGGAATTGTCTGGTGTCGAAGGAACTAATCGTGAAGATTAGTGATTTTGGTTTGTCCAGGGATATGTACAGTTGTGACTATTACAGGTAAGCCTTTCAATATTTTAGGTATTTTCTGCCATCAACCTTAAAAGATTACCGCCAAGTTTGGATTGAAATTTAGAAATTGTAGAAGTTGGTGGGAGTGGGGTGTATGTGTTCAATAGAGGTGGAGCCTACGTTCGGCTGAAGTCACGACCACGTGCTCCTGTCATATTTTCGCGTCTTTTTCAATTAGCTTGGTGATGAGTTGAGTTTGGGATCTGAAACTGTAATCATCGTTTTTCTGCTTTGGCCTTTAAAGATTGCCACCCAGTTTGGGTTGAAATTCGTAAATTTGAGGAAGTTATGGAGTATGGGGTTAGTGGTGGTGGAGAGTACATGCGGCTGACGTCACTACCACGTGCTTTTGTCTTATATCCGCATCTTCCTCAAATATCTCAGTGATTACTTGAGCCTGGGCTCTTAAACTTCAATCAGTTCTTTTCTGCTTTGCTCTTTAAAGATCGCCACTAAGTTGGAGCGAAATTCAATAAATCATATTCGTAATTTTTAGGGTGAAGCTTAATATCAAGAGCAGCGTTTTTAAGTATCTAGGGGAAATAATTGTCTCCTAGTGTTGTCATGAAACTCAAATATTAACATATTTTATTTGCAGAGTACAATCAAAATCATTACTACCCGTAAGATGGATGCCACCCGAGTCAATATTGTACGGTAAATTCACAACTGAGAGTGATGTTTGGTCATACGGCGTAGTTTTGTGGGAGATTTATAGTTACGGTTTGCAGGTGAGCGAGCGTATTATTGTCTCGTCAACCATTCGGAATGTACATGTTCCTGTAATTGTAAAATCCGCTCGTTTGCATTTGAATTCATTGTAAATAATTAGAATTTATTCATCATTCCAGCCATATTATGGGTATAACAACCAAGAAGTCATCAACATGATCCGCTCCCGGAAACTCCTTCCATGTCCCGAAGTATGCCCCAGTTACTGCTACGCCCTGATGGTCGAATGCTGGGTGGAACTTGCCATTCGCAGACCGAGTTTCGGTGAAATTAGCCACAGGATAAGAGTGTGGAAACAAAACGGCAACGCGCCCTCGACCTACTTCAAGTCAGACGCGTCTTCAAGCGGCATTGTCTCAGGTGGTGCCAACGGTGGAGGAAAGTACAACACAGCAGGACGATCAACCACAACAGGTTCCACACACACGCACAGCTCGCATGGAAGTGACCAACACCACATGCAGGGTATGCATACGATGCCATCACAGACCCATCAGCAAGCCAATCAGAATCAACAAGCCGATTCCACCACGTGGGAGCGCGGTGCTAATATGAAGAGGACCTCGGGAAGTCAGAGCTCATTAACTTCCAAGTCTTCTTTGGGGAATCGCACCCAAAGTACGAATCTCAGTGACCAGCAGAGGAACTCAAGCAGGCGGAGTCATCATCGTGGCTCGAGTCGGAATTGTGACTCGAATAGTCTTGAAAAGCTGAATCCGAATCCAATCAGAGCACATTCGGTGAATTCAGCGTTGTAATAAGAACTAAGCAAATTACTTTGTCAGGAAGCGAGAGGGAATAATGGATAAAAGTAAATTTAATAACTTGTAATTAATGTATCTAGGTTATTACCTTAATTGAGTATTTTCTATGGAATGGACAGGGAATGCTTAATTGAAGGTTTTATACAATTTGTAAGATTTTCAGACGTTTTACGTAAGTCGATGCCAATGCCAAAACATTTGTTTTAATATGTTTTAGATGTGTTTATATTTTCGATGTTTCTATTTTAATATTTTACAATGCTCATTATTGTAATTATCATGTGTCTGCAGACTCTGTCTTACAGGTGCTTACATCTACCACATTGTAAAGAATGTAATTTTTTTTAGATGTTTTACTATGTCATGATTTATATACTATATCAATAATTATTTCAAAAATGAGAGAAAATTTTCAGTTGAATTTTTTGCTCAGCTGAATTTTCATTGCTTTGGGCTGTAACGTGGAAAACGGCATGAAGATTTGAGTGCAGCTCTAAGCTCAACGCTACTAACTTAGTAAAGTCTGTAAATATTTGCTTGGTGTAGATATAAGAGATAATCTAGCATATCTACCGCATAAAACTCGCGGTAATGTTAGACGTTTACTAATTCTCATTACCAGATATTCATATCTAAATCATAATTTATTTTGTGTTTGCAATTTGTGGACTATTCATACATGTGTCACCATTCCACAAATTGTAAAACAATCATTCAAACAGCTGTTTTATACTGTAAATACTTTCATTTGTTTAGTACTTGAAATGACTTCATTACGTTCATCATATGTGCAACCAACAAAAGGAAGTAAGTAATTTTTATTATAATTATTTTTATATAAACTTTGTTTTAATGCAATTTTGTTGTGGCTTACTGTTTATCAGCGTTTATATGCTTTTGCTTCATGGAAAACAAAAATTTAGAACGTTACCTCCATAGTGGGGTCAGCGAATTGTTTGATTACCAATTATTCAAGAGGATGAAGAGATATTATCCCCAACTAAGCTAAAAAGGCATGGAAAGTTCTTCTAGTGACAAATTATCTTGGTATGTGTAAACAATGGCAAAGTTCAAATAACCGAATAGGTTTCAATAAACATCGCGTGGTTTACTTGTAAATAATTTTTTAGAAAATTAATCGAATCTGCTTGGAATTGGTACAACTGTTTGAGTTGACGTTTTTGATTTCAATTGTCGAAACTAGCCGAAGCAAATACTGTGGCATCTAGTCTTAACTAGCGCAAATAAATGCCTTTGTGTTTTATGATAGAATTTTTAGTTCACACTTGTACCGCTTTCGTTTACTAAAATATCGGCTAACTTCGGCATTACTAAATACCACCAAAACAGTGGATTTTCTAGTTTCAAGGAAAACTAGCAATGCAGTGGAGTGAGTGGAACGAGTGGAATAATGCTTCTTGAGAATCGAGGATTAAGATTTAAAATGCTAGGAAAACTCTGATATGGCCTCGTTGTCAAACAATGAAATCAATCTCTGTGGAGATAAGGTTCTATTTTAATCGTAAATTCATGAAAATTACATGTGTAAATAGAAAATTATTTTTGTTGCTACAACTTTTCTAATTAAGCCTTTTATCTATTCTTAAGATAACATTATCTCCACGTCAAGTGCATTTGATGACTTTTCGTCGACAATGTTAATGATAATATCGTTTACAAGTTCCTAAACTTCTAAACGATTTTTGTAACCAAATAGAATGAACATTTCAACATGGATTCTATGCGTGACTTTATCATGCATTTTTTCAATCTATTGCACAGATGGAAGATCAGCAAGACATTCAACAACAACCTCAATGCAAACGACACAATAAATGATCAAACAATTCAAAGAAAAAGACAGACTACGCATTACCAATATTTACCTAAACCATTGCTGTCGATGAAGACGCATTCAGCACTTTTCCAAATCTGACTGTGCTGAACCTAAGCCATAGTCGACTGAAGTATATTACATTCAGCAGTCCTAAATTAGAGATGCTAGATGCTTCTTACAACGAGATTACTTCAGTTGAATTTATCCAATAATAATGTAAGAGTAAATAATAGGACTCTAAGTAATGAGCCTCTTCAATATGTTGATCTCTCAAACATGAAGAAACTAAAAGCAGTTAAAATTTAGGCATACAACTTACAGTTTCTTCTTCTTGCGGACACAGATGTAGAGGAGGTAATTTTCGATGCATCGAATTTAGAGACGTTGAATTTGGATGCAGCTAAAATTGGAGGTAAATCATTGGATGAGGTTTGTAGTTTGAATGTTGAAAGGAACTTTGAGATTTGGTATTTGGATGAAGAGATGGTTGGGAAGATATTTGACTGCAGATTAAGTAAAGAAAATGTTGGAGACAAGAAACCAAAGCAAGAAGCACTAATAAATAAATTTCTCCCAATCAATAGTGTACCAGATTTATCTAAAACTCAGAGAAAATCAGATAGCAGATTGTCACAACTAGATGCAAATGTGTTGAATATTTTGCACAAATCTTTGCAACAAGCACAAGAAGCTACACTTTAAGGATAACTTGCAAAGTGTCATTTATCAACATTAAGAGCCAATGTCCATGATGTTATTCTAATGATAATCATCTAATGATTACTTTATGTTTGAATTTAGTTTTGTATTATTGATTGAATTAATTATTGTGTTAGCAGCTGTTAATATGACTTTAGCATATTTGTTCTTGAAAAAGTCACCAAAGTAACAATAGTACACACAACAAGAGCTTGAAACGTTTATATTTCTTCTGTAGTTTAGAAGGTTTGCAGTATTAAGCATGAGTTAATAATTTTGTTTAGAGTAATTAGTATGATAGTGAGACTATTAGAGTATACACTTACTTTACTATATATGGTTTACTTATATTAGCTCATATTGAATGCCTCAAACATTTAAATAATATGTATAACTTGAATAAATTCTTAATTAATGTTTTAAAGCTGAATAAAGTTTTAAAACAAATGATGCCAAATAAAAATACATCAGCGCCACCAAGCAATGACAATATAAAACATTACCGATAATAAACGAAGTAATTGAAAATTATTTCAAAATTTAAGAATTCAAATCATTTTCTTGTAGTAATATTTATAGCTGTCTAATATAGATTCGTTATATTAATATTATTATGTTTATTTAAAACTGTAATTTTTGTTTAATTTATAGTCAATTTGTATTTGATGTGATCAAAGTTGTCTACCTACCACCGACACCAATAACGAAAACAGCGTGAATTGCAGATTCGTGGCTGTTGGTATTCGGCTAATTTTTCTTGCTGATTAATTCAATTTATGTATCCGTCAAAGTATAGCAAGTAAACCAAGGTACTGAATGCACCCACTTCTTCATTAAACTCATTACGTTATTGGTTTCTACACGGTGCAGCAGAGGAATCAGCGATAAAATACCATTGTTGTGTGTTTATTGGGTTAGAATCTTATTTACTAGTGTCCTTTCGGCAGCAAAATGGATCGTCTCTTGCGACTTGGGGGAGCTGTTCCTGGTTTATCTCAAGCACCACCACCTTCAGATGCTCCTGTTGTGGACACTGCAGAGCAGGTGTACATTTCATCACTGGCTTTGCTGAAGATGTTGAAACATGGGCGAGCTGGTGTTCCCATGGAAGTTATGGGACTTATGCTTGGTAAATACCCTATTTCATTGTATTATTATCCAACAATTGTGAGGTATGTGTGATGTACTTCTTTATCTCTGTTTAGGTGAATTTGTTGATGACTACACAGTTCGTGTAATTGATGTCTTTGCCATGCCTCAAACAGGCACAGGTGTGTCAGTGGAAGCAGTAGATCCAGTATTCCAAGCTAAGATGCTAGACATGTTACGTCAAACTGGCCGACCTGAAATGGTCGTTGGGTGGTATCATTCTCACCCTGGTTTTGGCTGTTGGCTATCTGGTGTTGACATTAATACACAACAATCCTTCGAAGCACTTTCCGAGCGCGCTGTTGCGGTGGTAGTCGATCCAATTCAGTCTGTGAAAGGAAAAGTTGTCATTGATGCTTTCCGACTCATCAATCCTAACATGATGGTGCTTGGACAAGAACCAAGGCAGACCACGTCAAATCTCGGACATCTTCAAAAGCCTTCGGTACAGGCTTTAATCCACGGTCTTAATCGCCACTACTATTCCATCAGTATCAACTACAGGAAAAACGAGTTGGAACAGAAGATGCTTTTGAATCTCCATAAAAAATCATGGATGGATGGATTAACATTGGCCAACTATGAAGAGAATTGCAGCGTTAACGAGAAGACTGTCGCAGAGATGTTAGAGCTGGCTAAGAATTACAATAAGGCTTTGGAGGATGAAGAAAAGATGACGCCTGAACAGTTGGCTATCAAGAACGTTGGTAAACAAGATCCCAAAAGGCATATTGAGGAGAAGATTGATGTACTCATGACCAACAATATTGTACAGTGTTTAGGAGCGATGCTAGACACTGTTGTGTTTAAATAATCACCAGATTTATTGATAACAATTCATTATTACAGATTTGTATTAAATTTAACGTTCATTTGCGCCCAACTTATGTGTACTTTTAATATATGTGGAGATGTGAGTGGAGGATACGATAAATTTGTAATATTTTGTATTATGATTATAGATTATCATTTAGTTAATTCAAAGTTGATTGGCAATTGCAGTGGCAATGAATTTGGTTGCCATGTAAAAATTCTACATTTGAGTAGCCTGCTAATTACATCTTCACAATATTTAAAGAGATGGCGCTATAATCCTAGTAATTCAAAATTGCCTTATCAAAGTTTTCACAGTTTTTCTTAAGGTTACTTCAATATTTGTCTTCAGAACTTTGGTAAAATTATCAATTCTGATAATTTAAAAAAAGGCATTTGCGATGAATAGTGATGTGGCTTTGTGTTGCACACGGACTGTCGGGCAAATGCACGTCGTTTGACAACGTGTGCACGAGAATTTCAGATTTAAACTTTATTCATCTCAATCTATAGCTTAAGAGTTGCGTAGTTCCATGTATATTCTAATTATGAAAACAATTGGGAAATGAGTGGAAATCCACAGCAAAGTTTGTAAATTTCTGTGCTTTCATCAAAACACATTGCAGTTGAGGGTCTATTTTACGCACTTACTAATTGTTTAAACAATCTAGATGGTTATTAAGATATTTTTTAAAATGCGTACCGTTGCCAATAGTATTGGAGCTAAACAGCGTTGAAAATCCACGAGTAGTGTACTGCGGAAATCGGTCGCGCGTGAGTGGAACGCAGTGAATACTATGCGCTAGATTTGGTGTTAGAGCGGATGCGAATTAGTCAATTCGCCAAATTTTGGGCCGCACGAGTCGCCTGGTAAGCCAGGTGTCGAGCGAGATGCCCGCTTTGCTATTGTTTACATTCAGCGCTACGTTTGCAATGCGGTTCTATTGCAGTTACACTTCGTTCATTGAAAAAGTTACACACGCATATCTCTTGTTTAAATAATTTTATTCTAAACAAATTTTCTAGTGAATTGTAAAATAAGACAATTCTTTTTTGTATCAAAACACAACGGGGAAAATTGCAAATGTTGTTTCATTTTTAGGACAGGCTATGTATTGCCATCATCATGAATTTCATAAGTAGAGAGCAATTAGTTAAAGAGAATATTACCACTTCGGTATATCCGTATATGTTGCAATTCAGCCAAATCTGCCAAATTGTGATTAATTACTTGTTGCGAAAAAATTAAGTTGTAGTGGTATATATACATTGCTGATGTTCAACAAAATGGTTTGGGATATTTCAAGCCTGGAAACTAGACAAATAGAATAATAGTATTTAGTGGAACGTTCGAATAGGTGTGGCCTCTGTTTTGGCCATAAGTAAACACTTTTTAATAGTTGGATAAAATCTATTACAGTTTTGCAGTTTTCCACAGTTTTGAAGGTTTCATACTTTTATAGATACCATTGTAAAAAGTAACTCAATCTACTACCTAATAGTTGACATAAGATGTCGTAACTTGTTTCTTCCGCCATTAATTTTTTTGCGTGTCGTATTACCCGTATTCGGAGAACATTTGTTTACGTTCAGCGCAACAAAACATTCCACAGCACCAAACACTTGCACCTTCATGTTTAATTAAACATGAGTCGCAATAATCGATTTCACATCACATAAGAATGCACAACGCAGATGATGTGTTAAAAATTACCTCCAGGGCCGTGGGAGTTGTAACCACTTTACGATTGCGTCCTTTGTAAAAGTGAGGAATCTCGAGAATAGCAGAAAATTGGTTTGCATTGGACTTATACTTTACAGATTCCTAATTTTGTGAGTATTGCCATAGTATTTCTAGAAACAAAATCCAGTGGGTTTGAATTATTACTTTGTTTTAGAGTCAACCTACATAATGTTACTATTATGAATTTTAAAATCAGAGAGCAATTAGTCTAAGAGAATAAAAGGAAATCGCCATTTGGGTACTTCAGCATATGTTGTAATGAATAACTGAAATCGGCGATTTTAAAGTCCTTTATAATATTGCATTGATAGGGTTGAATATTAGTCCAAATTGAACAAAAAGCGCCTTAGGTAGTTCGGCTAAGTTTTTAGATAGAGGTGCAATTAGTTTTGGAAATAACCGCTCCTTGGGCATTCTGAAATCTAATCCATTGACACATTCAGGTCATCGTAATTTGCGACCGATCTAATTATGTTACAAATAGTTTCTTAATGTCGATCAATAGTTCAAGAGTTGCACTTTCACACTACGTGTAATTTAATTGTTTAAACATAAAGAAAATGGGTTAAAATCAGCCCCAAAGTTTGTCAATTTTTGTACGTCTTTGAAAACACGCTGTAGAAAATTGCAATTTGCACGCAACGTAATTACGTTAGAATTAATTAGTTATTGTCAATCTATAGATTAAGAGTTGCACTTTCACACTACGTGTAATTTAATTGTTTAAACATACAGAAAATGGGTTAAAATAAGCCCCAAAGTTTGTCAATTTTTGTAACTCTTTGAAAACACGCTGTAGAAAATTGCAATTTGCACGCAACGTAATTACGTTAGAATTAATTAGTTATTGTCAATCTATAGATTAAGAGTTGCACTTTCACACTACGTGTAATTTAATTGTTTAAACATAAAGGAAATGGGTTAAAATCAGCCCCAAAGTTTGTCAATTTTTGTACGTCTTTGAAAACACGCTGTAGAAAATTGCAATTTGCACGCAACGTAATTACGTTAGAATTAATTAGTTATTGTCAATCTATAGATTAAGAGTTGCACTTTCACACTACGTGTAATTTAATTGTTTAAACATAAAGGAAATGGGTTAAAATCAGCCCCAAAGTT
>JAODGC010038230.1:13952-29665 GCA_027574925.1 Ecitoglossa quadriceps | reverse complement strand
CACGCAACGTAATTACGTTAGAATTAATTAGTTATTGTCAATCTATAGATTAAGAGTTGCACTTTCACACTACGTGTGATTTAATTGTTTAAACATAAAGGAAATGGGTTAAAATAAGCCCCAAAGTTTGTCAATTTTTGTAAGTCTTTGAAAACACGCTGTAGAAAATTGCAGTTTGCGCGCAAACTAATTGCCTTAGCATTAATTTGTTATTGTCAATCGATAGATCAAGAGCTACACTTTCTCTCTATATGCAACTTAGTTGTTTAAACGTAAGAGAGGTGGCTTAAAATATGTTATTTTTATTATCATATATTATTTGGGGCTTTTATGTTGTTAATAATATTCACTGATGGTTTGTCTTAATTCATTATACTGTATTTTATTTATCTAGAAAATAAAGTACAGTTGATTCGAATACTAGTTTTGACTTTATACTATGTTGTTAACAGTGTTCTTTGTAGTACTTTTTATTTACTTTGAAAATAAATTACAATTGACTGTAATGCTTATTTGCTATTATTTGTTTATCTTTTATTTTATTTGACAAGAATCTTTTCAAAAAATTTTCAGGGTAGTATTTTTCGTGACCAATAGATGGAAGGTAAGCATCCTGCTTTTCCAGGATGGATTTTTTGAGGGTATATAAGTAATAAATCCAGAGGTTAGGATGGGCCGGAAGCTATGTGGCTTTGCCGGCTCTGCCGGCAAAGCCATTATCAACGGCCTCGCCGGCTCCGCCGGCGAGGCCGTTAATAAGATCGCGCTACGCGCGATCTTAATACAGCAGAAATTATTGGGCTGTCTTAAGGGGAAAAAATGAAAATTTCGGCCTCCCCCTTTTTCGGGGAGAACAATCAATTTTATTTGTTTATTTTTCCTATTTTATTATACTGTACTTTATTATGTAGTATATTGGATTCTGTTCAATATCCTATACCACAACTTAATGCAAGCAGCAACCACCACCCACCCATGCATATAGCGCTTCGTGGCAGCCAATTCGATATTATTTTTAATTTTAGAAAAACGCTCCAACTTCGGAGGCTGTACCGGGAATCGAACCCGAGCCGGTTGGGTGACAAGCAGGCAACACACCTACTGTGCTACCACAGCACTAGTGTACTTAAGTTCACGGATATATTTATCCTTACATTTTTGCCGAGATGAGAAAAATTTTTTAGTCGTTTACCATTTGCTAACACAGTACACGCATGGCATGCGATTAATTAATGAATTACTGCTGTAGGGAAAAGAACACATAAAGTTATTTTTTATTCAAATAAAGTAATAGTTCTGGAAAGAACTGCTTTACTCTGCTCACTGAATGGAGAGACACACTGATGAGAAGAATATCAAAGACTCGTTTTGATGCGAGCGATTACTGAAAATTATTACACAACATAAAGTGAGAGAAAACGTAATCACTAATTAATAACACAAATCTGATGCATGTAGCTCTAGGCGTATACAAAATTACGATGCATTGCGGAACGGCTAGTTACACAACAAGTCGATTTTAAAAGCAACAAATATACAACAGTACAAGATCATCACAAACATCTAGTGGAAGACTGAAGCCTTTCTTCTGGCATTTAGGCAACTACTAGACTTGTTCAGCTATTGTTTATAACGCACAGAAAAAGCACGGTAAATGGATTGGTTTATAACGGGATTTATTAGAGGGTTTGCCTAAAATTGATTTATTTATGTGTTAGTGATACGTATACGTGCCCCGATAGATACAGTAAAACTAAATGCAATGAAACCGCATCGCACACGTAGCGCCAAATGTAAACAATAGCAAAGCGGGTATCTCGCTCGACACCTGGCTTACCTGGCGACTCGTGCGGCTCAAAATTTGCCGAATTGACTAATACGCATCCGCTCTAACACTAAATACAGCGCATAGTATTCACTGCGTTCCACTCACGCGCGACCGATTTCCCCAGTACACACTCGTGGATTTTCAACGCTACGGAGATCCAATACTATTGGCACTTCTAGATTGTTGAAACAATTGAAAAGTACTTAGAATAAAACCATAACTCTTAAGATATCGATTGGGATGAGCAAATTAACTTTAGCGCAATTATTTTCCGAGAAAACTGCAATTCGCTATTACGTTTTTAAATAAGTACGGAAATTAATAGACTTTGGAAATAATTTCAGCTCATGAGATACACCTAGCATAAAAATGCAACTCTTACACTATCGATTGGGATATAAAAATTAGCTGTGGCGCAATTAGTGAACGTGCAAAGCGCAATTTTCTACAGCGAATTTTGAAATAAGTGCAAAATTGATAAACATTGAAGCTAATATCATACTTGCGAATTATGTAAAAATGGAATTTACTGCAATAAATCTCAGAAGTCTAATAGATGACATAATCAATATTTTATGTTGAAATTGTCAAAATGCTACATTTTTGTTTAATTGTAATTACTGTACTTTAATTCAAGATTTACAGGTAGGTTACATTGTTCTTATAATTAATTCGTTATCGGCCTTGATATAAAATTGAGGAATCCATTTTTAAGTATTACATAAACAGGCCAATATTGTTTTTACTATGCTTCCTTATTTAAATCAACTGAAACAGTAATCTTGTGCAACATATTAAATTTCAGAATTTATATTTTTTCATTAGGAAAGTATTAAACATTAAAGAAAAATAAATGTTCAAATTGTTTCTAAAAATGCAGTTTTCTGTTTACCTGGCTATTCAAACTTTACTGTTTTGGCGATTAGTTAGTAGAGGGCGCGTCATGTATCGTTTGGTATTAAATTACTAAGTATTTCTTTAAAAGGCTACTAATACGATATCTGATTGCAATTAACCAGTAGATAGCGCGTCATGTACTGTTTTAGAATTAAATTAATTCTTGGGATTTTTAATGGGCAAATGCATTTATACATTTCCGTCATAATAACTTAAAATTTGGCAATGTAAACTGTGGTGTGAAAGTCTAGTCAAGTACAATAATACAAATGTCATAAAGGTTTTCAATTAACCTAGTTAACCTACCACAAAGTATAAAGAATAGTTCGCTGGTAGAAGCTGCTGCAAAATTGATCAAAATCAACAAAAATTGGAAATTTTTAAGCACATTTTTGCCAATTCTAACTAGTTTATGAATTATTTATAGATTGGAGTCAAAAAAACAACTATTTGATTACAAAATAGACTACTTAGCAATGATCTAGCTTTGATAGCTTTCCATCTAAAGACCATTTTCCGACACATATTTTTTAAAACTTCAAAAATTGACAAGTTTTAACTTCAATTTTAAAGCATTTATAATTAATTTGTAGAAAAGTAATAAATATGTAGGGATAGAGCATCTATTTAACTATAAAATGAACTTCTCAGCAATGATCTAGGTTTGATGGTTTTTCATTTAAAGACCATTTTCCAACACATGTTTTTCAAAACTTCAAAAATTGACAAGTTTTAACTTCAATTTTAAAGCATTTATAATTAATTTGTAGAAAAATTATAAATATGTAGGGATAGAGCATCTATTTAACTATAAAATAAACTTCTCAGCAATGATCTAGGTTTGATGGTTTTCCATTTAAAGACCATTTTCCAACACATGTTTTTCAAAACTTCAAAAATTGACAAGTTTTAACTTCAATTTTAAAGCATTTATAATTAATTTGTAGAAAAACAATAAATATGTAGGGATAGAGCATCTATTTAACTATAAAGTAGGCTGCTCAAAGCTGATCTAACCTTAATGGCTTTTCATCTATGGACCATTTTCCAACACATGTTTTTAACCATTCCAAAATTAAGGTACATTTGTCTCAAATTTTAAGCCATTTTTAATAAAATTATTATCAGATGAAATACAATTGTCAAAAGGAAATCTCATAAGCTACAAAATGATATGCCTACCATACATTAATATTTAATAGTTATCTCGGCAGAAACTATTTTCCATTCAATGGTTAGAAGTCTGTTAAAAAAAGTGATCAAATCTATATAAACTTTTCGTAAATTTCTAATTAACCTAAATGTCAATTAATAATATATATATATAATAATGTATATAATATATAATTTCTTTTTATTGAATGTTTCGGAAGTGATTAAGGTTAGGTAAATTTGCGGCGTAGCATCGTGTATACTTAGAGGAATTTTTATCAGCCTTACATTGATCACTCTCCACAATAATTTAACCAAACCAACAATAAATGAGTTTTAATTCAATAAGTTTGACACGTTCTATAAATTTTTGTCATGCGAGATGTTCCTGCATTATGAGAGAGAATAAAAACATTCGCTCATTTATTGTCTCTCTCTGACGCTGTTAACTCTGGAGCATTCTTCGCGTTGGTAACAATGTAAAAATACAATAACGCATAACCACTGACCTTTATTATGCCACGCTGTTAGATTCCAGGTTGTGGATCATGTTACTTAATCCACTTACTTAATACAGTAAATGATGCGCACGAACAGCCGACGGTACACTTTTCACTTGCGCTAAATCTACCAATAGATTTGTTCATTTGTTGTGCGTACACATCTATGTAGTAATTGCTTCATATCGTGATTATTTGTCCGGAGGTGTAACTGATAAATGCTGCCGAACGTTTTCGAGTGCACAACACAACTGATTAGCAACAATAACAAACTCTGAATCCTTCTAGATACGAAACCTGTTGTATTTTTCTAGTGACAGTAAATAAAAGTATCAAGTCTATGGTTTAGAGCTATGTCACCGCTAACTTTGCGAAATTCATGTCGAATGTAAATACAGAATTCTGATACAGCAGCAAACATGTGCACCTACCAGCGACCACTATTGAACTGACACGTGTAGTATGTGGCTTTCAAGACGCAAATAAACAACGAAACAAAAACAAGCACACGCAAAGAAGAAACATTTTTTAGCGAACCCTTTGATGATAATTTAAACACAATTTTGTCAAGTAAGAAAGAAACTTCAACTATTTAATTAGAGAAACTCTATTAAATTTTGGTCAATTAGACATCATCTAGAATGCAGTTAAGTAAAACGGTTTTTTGCAAAAATGAACAAACTATTTTATACTGAAGTTTATTCTAATATATATTTAAATGATTTAAACAATAATATTATATGCAGAATTAAAGAGCTTAGCGTTGCTATCAATTGATATCAACAAATATTATTCATCGCAATTATTGAGCTCAAAATCCGTAATTATATAGAGCATGTTGTGCGAAGAATCATAAACTTAATATTATTGAGATTAATATGTAATGCTACTTTTAGCAAGTTCCTCAATTGTTTAAATAATTGTATACTAGATAATTTAAAAATACAACTCTTGCGTTATTGATTTCTATTTTGAGGTTAAACTTATCTTAATTATTAAAATTAACAGATGTTAATTCTAAATATATATACTACATGTGTAAATCGAAATGAAATTTGTTACAATCAATTGCATGCAAAAACAAATTAAATTATTTAAAAAAATCAATATTGATATGAATTGTATCGTCACAATCGTAAAGGCAATAAAATTTATTTCCAAATAAAATGTCTTTTATATTGTCTTAACATCAATAAACTAAAACCTAATTAAAATATGTTTTATCTTAAATTTAATTAATCCAAAGGCAGTTTTAAAAGATACTAACACAATTAATATCCTAATTAAACATCAGGAACATTAGACTGCTTTGCATTTGCATTCAAATTAATCTCATACATGCCATCCTGTATTGCATCACTTTTCATAGAAACGTTTTTCCTAACACCTCTTGGAGGCGGCATGGGTGGTTGTTTCTTGCTTCGATAGAAGCGAATTGAATGCGCGACGATCCATTCCTTGAGTCTAGTACCAACTTGATAAAAATGAAAATAGATCAGGAACAAAACTAAGGAAATTACTAAAAAAGAAATCAACGAGATGAAGATAGACGATGTTGGTGTGTACGTTGGTTTTTCTATGTTATCCTCATTTAGATTCGATTGATCTGAATCATCAGTATTTGTAATCTCATTATAATCATCATCAGAAGCTTCTTTGGATCCTATTTTGATATCAGCACATGCACGAAATTCTTCTTGAGGGCCACAACCAACAGCGCCAGTACCATTTGGACAATTACCCCAATTATTGCCTGAAATAATAAACAGTTTTAGCGAAAAGTCAACAGAAAATTATGGAACTTGACTAAAAATAGTTCATTTTTAAGTTTAATTTTAAGACACTTCTAAAGGAGTTAGAAAAACTACATAAAGTGAATCTGAAAGAGTAACTCTTTGTCTTTACGAGGACGGTATAATATTTTATTTAACTATTTTAGATCCAGAAATACAGGGTATTTTCTAAAGCGTTTTTCTTGATGTTTCAGAATTGGTAATTTTTGAATAGAATTTTAGCATATTTCTAGATAATATTGAAAATATTACTTGATGGAACATAAGAAGACAGTTCTTCTTTTGTAAAATAACAAGCTGAAATAATAAATTAGATAACTAAATCAGAAAATACAGGGCCTTAAAAAACTCATGTTTTGCAAATTTGCACAAAATACGTCTTTTTAAATGTAATTTAAGGGTAGTTTTTGCATACATTATAAACTGTTGATACAACAATCTAAAAGAAAAACTTTTCTTTTACATTGTTACAAAATCAAAACTTAATTATCTTGAGTAGTTCATAAGTTACAGGCTGTTGAAAAAAGCTTGTTTTGAAAATTTTGACATAAATCAATATTTAGAGGTTGTTTAAAAATAGATGCTTTAATATTTATAAATAAACAAATATACCATTTAAAAGGAAAATGAAATATCTATAAAAATCTATACAGTAAGATAAAATATCTTCCTTAGTTTGGAAGATACAAGGTGTCAAAATATAGAAATTTAGTACAACTGCAAAAATGGCACATTCTACTATAATTATTAGAAATTGTTTAAACAATCTGTGTGGTTCAATATTAAACTTACTAGAAATTCTAATTATTCTATTTTCATGAACTGAATGAAGTTTGTATCTAACTATGTTAGGATCTGATCTACATGCTAATCTCTAAACCATGTTTGCTCAAATTCTCAAAAACATCAATTCTTAATTTGCACTGCATCTTTGAGGAAATTATCTGTGAAAATCAAAGTAAATTCATTCTAACTTACCAGCAATATACCTCCATTGCAACAAACAATGTGCACAAGATATCTCCGGAAGTCTATACTTCATCTCATACACCTTATTCCCATCTCTAGGATAATACCGACAATTATGATGTTCCATTCCATCCTGCGGCTTGACAATCTTCAAGATATTCTTATCCAAACACTCTTGACTTGCTGATTTGTAATTCGGACACACAGCAAATAGAAAATATCCAAAATGACTTGCTGTCAATTCCACTCTGATGTTGATCACTTGTTTCACACGATATTTACGAACAATTACACCTTGGCCGTACGTTCCACCAAATTCATGTGGTCTAGGCGTTCTAAAAAAGCAAGCAAATATTAATTCGGGTTAACGCAGTATCAATTAAAGTCAAATCATGCTTGAGTTTGTTAACTTACTTGGCGTCCCATGCATCACCACAAACCCCACACTTGCCGCCATTGGTTTGCCATTGGCGGTTGAAACCGCCGCAGTAGAGCTCATGGTCATTATAATTATGCGGTGTGTCAAAGCCATACCGCCAAGCGGAGGCGCGACTAGGTGGTTCGATTAGTCGACCGTGGCTGGCGGCAAATGGGGCGGCGAGTAGTTGATATGTGAGAAGGATGCACACAGTTGGGGAGAGAACAGCAGGACGTAACATATCTGTAATCAGAAGAATTGCACAAACTAATAAATTAGGAATGTTTTGTTTGTTATTGTCCTATAAGAGAGAATAAACGTGAAAATGTTGTTGCTGAGTATTGTCACTTCCCTTGTTAGAAATGCGGTTTTAGTATTGATTTTTTAATTGAAGCATCTTAAAGTTTTCACTTGTAAATTCAAACAAGTCTATTGTCTTAAAGAATAAATTGTTGCACTCGCTTTATGTCAATGTAAACCCTTGTTATTTGTTAAATTCCTAGTTGCAGTTCCTGATTACCTAATGCATAACCGCATAATAAACAATTCAGTTTATAAATATTTATCATCCTTTTTCCGTTTGCATTTCACTCATCAAATTAACCAACTCAACTTGGACGCTTCAAATGACTTTTAAATTACTTCCAATTAGAGTTGCAAGTTCTTTGCGTTATGGTTATATAAACATCCCATTAAATTTGGCCAAATTGCAAATCACGTTGTGCGATGAAAGCAGCCACGTAACATTTAATAACACCACGTACTACAAACTTTACTACTTCATAGTTCATACTCTAAGTGGAAGTTGAAGCAAAGAAATCAAAATGCAAGAAGAAACACAAACCAAATACGAGTTGGAAAATGTGATGGATTGTAATTGAAGGAAACAAGTATATGCATTACTTAAAATGTTTGCATACTTAAGTATACAATATAAGTTATAATCATGGAATAGAAATCAAGTTTTCTAATTGTGACATACTTTGATTGTTTTAAATTTTAAAGATAATAAAATAATAGATAACACTAAAGCAAAAGGATTTAATTAATATCTTCAAGATTAAGTTGACATTTGAAAATTTTTGTTTTGATTTTGAAATTGACTTAAGTCATTGACTTAAGTGTTGTTTAAATTGACTTAAGTATTTCGACTATGCTTGCAACTCTTGCTTCTGGAGTTTCCTCTTCTATTGTTTATTGCCGCAGATTAAAATTAATAGTAAATTATTTCATCTACTTTTAATCATAGAAAACTCCAATCTGCGCAAACTATACTTAAGCTAAATGTATCCAATCCAAGCTAGAAAATTCCAACTTAACCATTACAAAATCCTTCAAATTGCCAATCAAATTCACAACATTGTATTTCCTCCAGAAACCAACAAAGTAACAATTTTTTATTTCATATTTAATTGTTAATTGTTAATTGGACTAATTAACAAATATTGTTCTTCCACTACTTCATCATAGATTTATCTCAAAAGTCATTAAAAGTCAACAATTCTTGAATAAAGCCGAGATTATCTTGTCAGTTGATTTGTTGACCATAATCAATTATTGTTGCTCTCACAATAACAATATCACGCTTTAGATTTTCTTCGGTAATATTGTTTTTTCACAGTTTTTTAGTTGAAAGATTTAGATTGCTTGAAAGTGCAGAGAATGAAGTGCATAGAGTGAAAACAAACGCAATTTGCATATAAACGACATTTGTTTATATACAAAGTGTGCCTAAATTATTGTAAATACATAAATAAATGTTATAAATATTATAAATAAATAAATATTCTGACAACTCATCCATGAATTGTAAACATTAATGTAAATGAAGAAAATGACAATTTATTGTTGCCCAAGCACATTTTTTCTTTCTTCAGTTGGTTGTTTTTTAGTACGTGGGAAACAGACTTAGTATAATTTTTTTATTATTAATTTTTAACTATATGACAAATTCACATACAAACTGGAGTTTAAATAAATTGCTGATAAAGTCCCACTGAATATATTTTATTCATCTGAATTTTTTGGTTTAATTCCAAAAATAATTCACTTTTTACTATAAATGACTTAAGTCACATTAAAGCCAAACTTACTAAGAATGATCCATTTATTCCAATGAACCAATTAATTATGTTTTATATTATGTTCCAACTTGATGTGGGCTAAGTACAAAATTATGAATTGGCAATAAATGACTTAAGTCACTTTAACATAAAAATTTTCCATCAATTACTAAGTCTGAGTTATTTATTTGATATTATTTTTGATACACACAAAGAGTAATTCTTGCTTGAATAAAACTGACTTAAGTCAGTTGTCCCACTACACGCATTATCACACTTAGCTTTCTTGAATTTTTTTTATTTTACTCTATTTTAACTTTAGGCTGTATGCAAACCAAATGTAAATATGTAAGTAAATAATGAAATGTGGAATCACAATGCGTGAAAACGAATTCACGACTGTAGCACTTCTCCAACTCAGTTAAGTAAAGTAAAATAAATCGTATCTAACTTCCGTAACATCCGTGACTTTCTTCAACTTTGCATGTGAATGAATTCATTTCCTCTTGACTTGCAGACTTTTGATTGTTTACTTTGAAATTAATTTATGTCGATATGTAAAACTGGTGTGAATCCGTAATTTGTATTTTCACACTCATTGATTGAAATTAAGATGGTTTAATTAATTCATCTAGTAAATGCATTCCAACTGTATTCTGCTGTATTCCGAGGAAAGTGATTAATGTCATTACAGGATCATGAATAACTAGTTAATTAGTCAAAAGCACAGAAACTGCATTTTAATTACAGAAGATGAAGAATTATGTGGAAACTGGGATTGTTCCTCTTGTGATGAGAAGAATCTAAATTGACTTCTTCTTGATTATGTTGAAACATCAATGAAATAATTAATTGTGAATGCGTTGTTTATTGTGGCAGTCATTACAGTTTGTTAACTTTGCCCGTCTTGTGCAATATTGTGCATTATTCAGTCAATGTTACATTCTATAGTTAATTGAAAATTATTTATTACGTTAACAATTGTGAATCTCCAGCATATGTTTCTCAAATATGTTAAAAGTTGTCAAATCTTTCTATGAGAATTGTTTTCTTTTATGGGAACTTGCAAGACTTAAGTCATCTTACAATCATCATAACCTATCTTTAAATAGAGAAATCAATATTATAATTAATTTGTTACCATAATGCATTTAGTAGAAAAATAGAAATTGAGTAGTAAGTAAATAAAGTTGATTAGAAAATGTAATTAAGTAAAAGAATGAAGATAATTTCAATGATCGTATTTGGATTGTTTATAACTTAATAAATAGTTAAGATAATAATATAATTGTTACGCTATAATATAGAGTAATTATTCCTTTACAAACCTGATAATTGTTGATTTTTAATATTAATAAACACTTATCTAAAATACATGCTTAACTTATATGGTTATGTTAAGTCAAAGAAAGTACGTCGTTCATTGAAATTTGAAAAATTATTTAAATAACAACAAAATTATGTATATTAATTTCAATTGAAATCTTTTATTGCTTACACTTTAAATTGATTTAAACAAAGAAAATTATATGTTTTCTATAAATAGATTCCGCACAAATCTAATTTGACTTAAAACTTGCATGCTCTACTTCTACGAACCATCAACTGACAACTAAATTAACAATATTTGGCTTCTTTAATTATTGTAACAATGTGCTAAGCACTTCCTGTATTAATGACGTAGGCATGTAAATATTTAGATCGTTAATCCTACAATTTCACATAAATTTGGGCAATTCTTCCAAACACAAGTGACTTAAGTCATTAAATCTGTAAAACAACTCAACAAAGAGCTAAAATTAAGCTGTGACATTGCCGCATTTAGGAATACTTCACCAATTTAAATATTACTTTAAGTCATTACTTAAGTCATTCAGATGGTGCTTAAGTCACTGGAAGTAAATCTAAAATATAGGAATTCGAACTCACTTGACATTATTGTTGTTGTTAGTGATCCACACGTTAAAATTGCATGTTGCTTTAATAAATCGACTTAAGTTACTGTTGAATCCTTTGTTAAGTCAACTTAATCTTTGTTTTCTTTTCAAGGTGCAGAAGAAGGTCTTGAACTTAATAAACGCCTTGAATCAGTTCACAACACCTTAATTTTACTTAGTTCGACTTTACTGCACTCTAGTTAACTTAAGTCACTGACTTGATTTTATACTACTATCTTTAAAACGGTTCAATGATTCAACCTATTTCAATATTTAAGCAATTGTATACATGAATCGATGACAAATCAGTTCAAACTTTTCAAACTGACTTAAGTCAATCCAATCCCCTCCAATGTAACCAAAGAAATGAAATTGCCAAAATCACCAAACTTGTTCTGTGTAGTCAATGATGCAGTGACTTAAGTCGCTTCAGCTACTTTGGTCTTCTGTGGCCACAAAATGCAAATGTCGTAGCACGCTAGCCCACATTTCGTGTGTGCTCGTTCGCGTTGTCTTCGCCGTAGTAAGGTGAAGAAATGACTTAAGTCAACTACTTGCGGTCAGGTATGGCTTGCGTTCCACCGTAAACATTTACCACAGCTTAGCACAACGTCTACAAATGCTACAAAGCTTCCAACTGTATTTCTACTAACACTTAACAATGTTACTTAAGTCAAACTGTACTTACTGTAGTTGTAAGTGAAGAACTTCAAGAAGGAGAACAAGTCAAAGAAGTGGAAGAAGTAACTGAAATAATTACGAGTACAGTTCACCTCATTCTGTAGCTGTGAGCCGAAGAAGAAGCACCAAGGCGAAGAGGAAGGAGAAGAGATAGAGGGAGCTCAACGTCATTTAAGTCGTCTTATCGTCTGTCTTGATATAGTCGGGACTTGAATAAAGTAATGGTACTCAGATAAACCGTTACAGGTTACACGGAAGAAGATTCAAGATATTTAAAGTGGAGAAAATTGGGGTTTGTATAGGGTGTTCCCAGAAAATGTAAAAGTTACATAAAATAGGTTATTTTTAACAGGAATTTCAACGTATTATAACTTCCAAAGTAATTGGAATAATTAATATCTTTAAAATGTGTATTAAACTATACTTAATTAGCTTTATTCTTTAAATTTTATACTCATTTCTGAAAAGATATTTTTGTAGAAAAAAATAAAAATTTAAGTCCCGATTTCTTTTTGGTGAAATTCATCACATCAACTTTAAGACACTGTAACTTCTAAACTAACAGTGATAATTAATTACTTTAAACATCTCCATAAACTATGCTTAGTAAACTTAATCATATCCAAAATATACTGCTCTACTACAAGTTTTACTGCTAAAATAAAATAAACAATCAACAAAAGTAATTTTTGTGGAAACAAAATAACTTCAACTTCAAAGCACTATATCTTTCAAATTAATAACAATAATTAATTTTTTCTAACTGCATTGTATCCTAGCTTTACTCAACTATACCATTCTTAGTTTTCAACCATTTCTATCAACAAATAACTTTCTATAATAAAATACAAACTTCCTCTGGTCTCTCTTCATTTGCTTGCCATAAACATGAGATATTTGTTATTCCCCCATCTTTTCCGACAGTATTTATTTACTTTTTAAACCCATCAGCATAAAATATGCGCTCTTCTTCTGCTTTGCGACATCGCTCAGCCAAGGTGTTGAAAGCTCTCGCCATCAAATTTCGCGCCGCGCTCCATCTTCCGATAAATATAGTCCAGCGACAAAGATGCCAGCGATGCTCTGTACTTCCCACATTGATTTCCAAGCGTTTCCAGCAGTTTTCAACTTTTGTGTGGTGGAAACTAACACATCAGGCGATGCGTGTTACCAGCTTCTCCTTCCTGGAGCCATTCGTCCATCAACGGAGGCGGTGATTCCACACGTCGTCGGGTTCATTCCAGGGTGCGATGGACTTTTATAGAGCTGGGAGCAGTTGGAAAAGATGCAAAGGCAGTAGCAGAAGCTAACCATAAACATAAATATCGTCTTTTCATTTTGATCCTGCATCTTGGATACCAACACCACAAACCAGTACTGTGTAAACAAACTAAGAATGCGAAGAGATTTTTTTATGCAAGAAGAGATATGCTTAAGGAATAAAACGATTTTTCTTAAATTTTTTTTTTTTGCAAAAAAAAACCAACTATTTCTTAAAGAAACTCTTGAAATCTTAGCATATTCTACGAATGTCTATCTAAGTCTGCCAATTTTTTTTTCAATAATTAATTACTAATCAACTATTACTTCCATTACAATTAAATTTACACCATAAATAGCCAATAAGTCATACTTTAGGCTACTTCAAACAAAACTAACATATCTTTATTAATTCTTCTGTTATTTATTCTCAAACTTCTCTTTTAGTTTTTTTTTAAAAGAATATCATTCACATTTATAAAAATTAATTACCAATAAACTATTATTTTCATTATAATGAAATTTACACCATAAATAGCGAATAAGTCATACTTTAAGCTACTTTAAACAAAACTAACATATCTTTATTAATTCTTATGTTATTTATCCTCAAACTTCACTTTTACATTTTTTTCAAACAAATATTATTTACATTTATAAAAATTACTTATTAATCAACTATTACTTCTATTGTAATTAAATTTACATCGTCAATAGCCAATTAGTCATACTTTAAGTTTCTTCAAACAAAACTAAGATATCTTTATTAATTCTCATATTATTTATCCTCAAATTTCTCTTTTACATTTTTCTCAAACAAATATCATTCACATTTATAAAAATTAATTACTAAAAAACTATTATTTTCATTACAATGAAATTTACACCACAAATAGCCAATAAGTCATACTTTAAGCTACTTCAAACAAAACTAACGTATCTTTATTAATTCTTATGTTATTTATTCTCAAACTTCACTTTTACATTTTGCTCAAACAAATATCATTCACATTTATAAAAATTAATTACTAATTAATTAATATTCCTACTTTATCAAAAACATAGCTGTACATAGCCAATAAATTGTGCTTTATATAACTTTTTACAAAATTTAATTAACTTCATTAATTTTAAAGTAATTCACTCACAAAGTCAAGTCTTTGTTTTGCTCAATTCAATCTCATTCCTGTTTAAATCATTTCTAACCTAATTTCTACTTTTTTGGCACGTATCTAAAGTATTTCTTGGCTTATCGTGCAATGTCCGCAACCTAAATTAACACCTCATCAACTTGCATTGTTTCTCAGCTAAAAATAATCAACTTACAACGATCTAGAAGCATCTTAGATGAAAATCTTTGAAAATTCTCGTTTTTCTTCTCAATGTTCAATAAATTTTATGAAGACATTACATAAATAAATTTAAATGTATTTTTATGTAAAATAGCAATAAATATTAAAATACATTTTCAGGAAATTGTTTTCCATGCGGGAAACTTGAGTGAAAGACGGAATGTTGTGAAAAATTGTCGTAAAAGCGCCGGTGGTGAAGTTGGCGACGATGCGTTCAAGCGTGAAGGCGTTGCAAGTCAAAGAAAATGTGGAAATGACGACATAAACTAAGGTTTATTATTGGTAATTGTCATTGAGTGTTTTGGTTTGATGTTGGAGCTGAAAAATTCCAAGAAAATTGAGAATAAAGACAAAACAGCAGAGGAAATATGCGGCGCATTTAAATAGTTGACTTTAAAAGGTTACAACTTTTTAGATAATTGAGATCAAAAAAATAGCAATAGAAATTAATAATTGATGTTTAATTTTAAATGATTAGTGTTAATTTCAATATTATATACTGGATAATACAAAAGTTATTGGTGATTTTCCAAACAATTTCTTATATGATTTATTATTGATGAAACTTAATAAAGTTTAATAATTAATTACATAAAAACTATAGTAGATTAATAATTATAATTAAAAGCATTATATAGTGTAGCTATTTAACTTTATTTGTGATTTTTTTTAAAACATTTCACTTGTTGTTTAAATAGTTATCTTAATTTAAATAATAAATGTCATGTTTAGACTCTTAAATTAATAGTTTCGTTTTAATAATTAATTACAGCAAAACTATGATAGATTAATAAATATAATTGACGGCATTATATAGTGTAGCTATTTGATTTTATTTGTGATTTTTTCTAAAACATTTCACT
>JAODGC010038119.1:40253-57349 GCA_027574925.1 Ecitoglossa quadriceps | reverse complement strand
TTGGCAATATTTCTCGAGCATTCTTGAAACAATAGTAAACTCCTTGTAACATCTACAACTGTCAATAACTTTATAGCTATTATATAATGTTTAAGTATGAAAAATCTTCGATTTTAAGAGATATAGGCAATCAACCTCAAGCCAATTGAAATGCTTAATTTTTTTTTGCAGAAAAAATTGTTAATTAAACATAATATGCTTCATTCACATTAGTTACTTATATTTTACAGTCTGTCGCGTGCTAGAAAATATTCATCCATACTTTTAACCGATGCATATTTGGCATTGTTGCACACAAAGAATATAAGCATTCGATATGGGAAACTAGTGAACGGTGAATGCGCTCGGTAAGCGTTAAGTGGATTATGAATCCGCCGTCAGCACCGCCACATTCCGAAGCATATTTACTCGATTGGAATGAGCATGAAAAGGCAAGAAAATAGGTTATATGTTCATGTGTGACGTCGACCGTCCGCTTTGTTTGCGATTATTAGGTTTTTGGAGAAGGCAGCGAGAGACTAAAGCGCGTACAGGGCAATTAGTAATGTCGAGGCACAATGAAGGATAAAAAGATTGATTTAGTGTGGAAAGCACAAAAATGACGAGATTAACAGTAAATTTAAACTGAAAATATCTAAAATCTGCTCTTTTTAAAACTAAGCAGTTTAACTTGTTTTAGTGGAACAAATTAAGATAAATACTGAGGAAGTTATCCCAGTGTGAATAAAGCATCATGCAAAAGAGCCAAACTAAGCATGGTGGAGTTATAAAGAAGCAAACCGTTTGAGTTCACAAAAAGAAATTAAATGTTTAAGAAAATCAACGTGCTTTTTTTGAATGCTATGGATTAAATTTTCGAAGCACGCAAAGTATAGGTGTGTAAAGAACAAACTTGAGCATAAATAAACAAAAGTAACAAGAAAATCAGAATAAGTAATGTGCACAGCACACAAAAGCGATTGATTTATTGTGCTGGAAAATTCCAAATGAGGATACATTACACACAAAGTATGTTTCAATTGACTTAATTCAAACATCTTTTCAAAATTTACTAAGACAATTTTTGATTAAAATTAAATTTCGTTTTAATTTACACAAAATACTGCGATCAAGTTGAAATATGCCCCAGATACCATTTCCTTTTTGTTGCTTGAATTGCAAAACTTAATCTCATCCCCATTTCGCCGAGCACGTAGCTGGAAAATGCACCGAAGCAAAGACAAGAAGCTGTAGAACGAACACTCAGGTACCTGTCGAAGCCAGAAACTAATAAAAATTCCCCGCTTGTTTCCTGGCTGTGGAAGTAAACGAATCAAGAGATAAAAGGTCCAGATAGTTGTCGATTGTTTGCGGAAACAATCCCACGACGAGACTGCAATGACAAAGGTTGATGGGGAAAACAAAAAGCACCGGTTAGCTAGTTAAGTAATCGACGTGTACTATCCGAGCAATATTGTAAAGCTCGCATTAAAGAAGATAAATATAATAGAAATGTCAACTTGAGATAAATTTGATTAAAAGCGTCTATCTTCTTTTCTGGTGTATTATGTCTCATTTTTGAAATTCATTAAATTCAAGAAAATACCTTCGTGATATTCGCTACCATTTGAATCGCTCTTTTGTGGAAACACAACTAAGGACTTTGTTTGACATTCTACAATGGAATAAAACGCAACAGTCTTTATGCCTCAAATCGTCCTACAAGCACAATTTCATGTTTCTTGCAATGTCCCTCATTTTCAATTTTCTACTTTTACCTCATTCTTTTTTATTTGACTACCACTTTCGCGAAGGTTTTGAGTCACGTAATTTTGCCATTGTAATAAAGAATATCTATCACATTGTGTACTTTTTTCTTATGTTTACATTAAACTTCCTTCTTAATTTATTCCAGATTTTTATGTTCCCACTATACCTAGGTAATCGTTGTAAATGTATTTATTTTGCAGTGGTTTTTACCATTTAAGAGATGAAGTATGTTTTTGCGCGTGTGAAAAATGCATTCGTTTTTTTTTTCAAACTTCTTTTGCGCCTACGCATCTCATACCGTGGAAAACTTTCTCAATTTACATATTATAAAATTAATAATATATAGTATAAGTATGTACAATTTATTGAGCTGCATATCGTTTATTTAGTAGTTATTTAAAAAAGTTGATAAGTAAAAGCAAGTGTTGTGTTGGTAATATAGTTTTGAATTTAATATTGGATGGCAATTTGTTTAAAAGTAATTTATATTACTTAAATTAAAATACTATTACCATCTTCAAACAAATATAACCATGTTAATTTTATTTCATTACTATTTCTGTTGTATTCATTAATGCCTCATGTATTATTGGTATTATTGGTACAAAAATTGTGAATTCTATTAAATTAAAAATAAATTTATACTGCAACGTACTAATTATCTCACAATTACCGATGCAATACAGTGTATAAAATAGGTTATTAGTTGTAGTATTATGATGTAACTAAGTATTATGATAAATTTTATTTATAAATTGATATTTAAAGTTTACCAAAATAATGCACAAGGTAATTCGTAACACTTTCCTATTTTCTTTGTATAAAACTTAGTCGATTTTGTTTGCTTAGTCCTTGAAATTTTCAATTGCATTATCACATTTGACGCCATAACGATGACCGTGAAACAGTCTATCAACCATTAAATTGACCTCCCACACACCCTCACCTGAAATGCGCACCCTTGGACGGAAGCAATAAGTGGGGGCGGCAGCAGGCGATTTCAAAGAGTTAGCAAATTGCTATTTGCATCGATCGCGAGTGTAATTTATCCCGCTATCGGCGTACAACGCTAAAAATCATCGTTTACCACTAAGAATGTAATCTTAAAATCAACTAGTCATTACTCCCATACTTATTGTTCCAATAAAACACTAGAAACTTTTAAAAAGCTGATGAATACGCTCAAAATGACGCAAACCAAGAAAGGAGTTAAGTAAACCTCATGTGCTATTTTTAGTACAGTGTAATTTAGGGTCTTAAAAAAAATCTGTTCAAGAATTTAATGATTACATTACAACAGTGAGTGGTTAAGCCACTGTTGGCATTTTCCTCGCCCCTCCCTCCCCCATTCTCTTTAAGAACCCGCGCGGGCTGCTTGCTTACATAGCAGCAGGATAGTCTGAAGCCTAGGAATCAAGTTAAACGTACGAGCGAGCGTGACCGCCTCCACCGCTTTCGACGCGCTAATGGTGCCCGTCGACGTTGTTGGCGGCCGCGATGACGGTGGCGACTGTATGGGTGTGCATTGGGCTACCGACGCATGCCCGCACGTAGCCACCTCCTCGCAATACACATACACATACACATGCGGCTATATAGTAAATATCGATTCGCTTTTCTAGGTCACAAATTAGATGCGGAAAAGTTTATACTCTTTTCTTGTATGCTGAGTGAGTCTCTGAGGGTGAATTGGAAACGTAAAACGCGAGCGAGGAGAAAGCAAAGCAAACGAAATGGAGAAAACATGCACCGAAGGAGAAGTAGAAAAGGAAAATTTACTGAAATATTTGATGAAATGTAGTTACAAACATGGAAATGTTTAAAGCGGAGAATTTGAGGTGTGGATGTAAATGCAGTTTTTCAGTTGCATTTCTAAGGATGCAGGTGAAATAAATTTTACAGTCCTGTTCAAAACGTAGATGGTTAGCAATAATTTTCAAACGCAATGTATTAAATTATAACGACCCCAGCAAGAAGGGATTGTTTGTAACAGGATTAGAAATTCTAATTGGCATCGACTTAAGTCCTGACGCAGTGCCAATAATCTGCAATCTATGCTGTTCCTCGAACAAAGCGTCAACACTTGGCTTCCTAATAATATCCACGCGTTTGGGACTCATTTTCTTATCCACTTGGATTACAAATTTGCATTGAAATCTTTTTATGTCTATTGCATCAACTAATACAAAGCGCTAAGTAAAAACCCATCAATTTACTCTTAGAATTTTAAGAACAGTTCGAAATTGTTACATACAATAAAGAAACCTTTCAAGTCGAAATATTTGCAGGACAAACTCATGAAAATAACATAAATTTCAAGTAAGAAATTAGTTGGCACTTGGCAAAATTTGTTTTCGATTCCAAACGAACATAAAGAAAACTTCAGCTTGCAGTTGAGTTAAGGTTATTACAGTTATGATAGCTGACAGGTCTTAGGAACTTGTGACAAATTTAATAGTTTCTGACAGATTGCAAATAATGTGTGGACTGACATATAATTTTAAGTTAATAAAAGGGCAAATATTTGGTAAGCAAGTAAAATCAAATAAAGGTTTGGGTCTTTTTGGAATTGGACCAATTAATGTGTTAAAAATAGGAGGAGAATTAATTATAACTCTGACAAATATTCCAGCAAATTGGTTTTTGTGCTCAATAAAATATGCCTTATCTCCGTCTAATTTTGCCACCCCACCTCCCCAAAATTCCAATTTATTGTCTTCCCAATTCTCAGAAGTAAGAGAATGAAAGTGCGGGTTTTACCATTTTTCTTTAATCTAGAACCCACATAAAGCTCTTGTATTTAAAGCATTTTCATCTCCATAAAGAAGGTTGCTATTTTTTTAATACATTTTAATTTTCGAATCAATAATTACCAATTTATCAAAGTGCCCAACATAAGCAAAGCAGCAAAGTGTAGAAATGTCGACATGCATCACGTAACAGTCTTGTATTATGTCTAGTTTATGTATGCAGACCTAACCCTCTTTATCCCCTTGTACTTCCCACAGTAAGGATAATTTATTTAGGTCCGTCTTCGTTAGCTCTGTGCAAACACACAGGTGGAAACAGCAAAAATGCTGACTGACATACCTGTGACAATCCAAAAAGGACTTAAAATGTACCTATACATAACTGGATAATTTAAAAAGTCAACTAATAAAAAAAATTTATCCATTTTTGAATGTGTCCCGTAGAACTAGTCTTTTATTTTTTAATTCCATGGCATATTCAAGGTAAATCTGAGATTAATCCTGTTGAATTATATATTTTTATTCACATCAACTACATCTACTACTACCAAGTAGTGTTGAATTGTTTTTTATTTTCTTTTATTTTTGTCACCGCGCAGGGGGGCGAAACAAACTACAGCCTTTTATGAACTCAGAGCTGCTCTTTGTGTGTTGTTCCCTTCCTGCACTCCAGTTAATAACTTATCCTCCATCTAAATGACCTCGTTTTGTCCTACCTACTCCTATCTGCTCGCCGTAACAATTACCAACTGGTTATAAATACAACAGGTCATGTTTGCATTAGAAAAGTGTGGTCCTGAAGTTGTTGTGGTAAAGTGGTGGATTATAAATTGTCGGTACGCTTCCATTGCGATTGTATTTCACGATTATGGTTTTTCAGCGGATAGCAGCTTCCTGCTGGCAAACGCCCAGATCGTTGACTTTCCGATCGTGTACTGCAACGAGGCCTTCTGCAAGATCTCTGGGTACAATCGCGCCGAGGTGATGCAGAAGTCCTGCCGCTGCGCGTTCATGTTCGGAGAGCTGACCGACAAGGAGACGATCAATCGCGTCGATCACGTGCTCGAGCATCAGCTACACGACCAGTTTGAGATACTGCTTTATAAGAAAAACAGTGAGTACCCTTCCTGTCCATCTAGCTGAGACTATAAAGTATTATACAGTGCAGGAGTAGGAAGTTGCCTGACTTGGGCTGCAGGCAAGCGCGATAAGTCTATTATTTGAGTTTCTCGTAAAGTGAACCAAAAATTCTGGAAAGCAACCAGGCAACTAAACATATTTCAATCTTAAAGTATCTTTGGACCAACGTAAATGCTTCATGTTTTCGTGCAGAGCATCTGAAGGTGCAAAGAAATGTGCTTCCTATCCAATATTGAATTATCCAGCGCAAACAAGCAAATTGAATAGAGCAAAGCGATAAATATTCTGTTTGAAATGTTTTATTTCGATTCTACTTGCGTTTGAATTTACCTGTTTTTTGTTTGTTGACGTCATCGCACCGATGCAGAAACAAATTTTTTGTTTAGATTTCAATTTTGGTGTCAAGCTTTTTTAATCTCTTTGAATATCTCTCAAAACTTCTTCACTTTCCACTCACAAATTCATATAATTTTTACTTCTCTCTCAAACTTTAAACGTTTCGCCTGTATTTGTTGCAAAAAAAAAAACACTAGCTATCAAACAATTCTTTGAAATTATCTCTAATATATCAATTTATACGAAAACTAACAAGTGAATATAATTCATGCATATTGCATGTGCTTGTCTCGCTATGAAGTATAATTGAATATTTGGGGCCCGTTTTCGGATGGTTTAAAGGATGAGCTCAGGTCTGATTTGAATGAACTTTGGACAGCCCGAGCGCTAATATTGATTGCAACATGGTCAATGTAAATTAATCAAATATTCATTTATGCTGCGGGGCCGAGCTACAATCAGGCGCACAAATATTTGGATGTGAGTGCATTTTAATTGCAACCAGTTTAGATTTGAGTAAGGTTGATGAAATGAAGAAAATGCAATTGTTACGCTTACCACATCCTTTGAATGAGGTGCAGACTAATGGATCGAAACCTGAAACAAATGGATTTTCATTAATTATCATCATTTTTAAACCAATAAAATTGAATGAATAATAATAATAATGTAAACTACGTTTATAAGTAAGATGACAATCCAAAGAAACTTGTTTGAAGCCAAATTAATTTCAATTTAAGTATGATTACCACTACTAAATATGTCTTATTATTATTACTATGATGTGTGTTGTACTTTTGTGCATTGCAACCACTTGTCTCCAAACCAACCAATCAACCCATCAACCGAATCGAACAAACACAAATTGCCAACTGCGTGTGCCCCGATTGAATTGCTTCACGTTCGTGTGTCCGCTGCGTCGCCAAAATAAAAAAAAAAAAAACATACTCAAATTAACCACCCACGAAAATGTTTGCTAAACATGAAATTTACACAAAAATCTAACGCATGCCATATTATCAACATCAATCTGACTCGAACATAAATAATACAAAAATTCTAGAAAACAAAGGTACGTAGCTTGCACTCTCAACGCAGACATTTAAAGTATTAGACAATCATCTAGTGTTTCTTTAGTGACTCTTTAGAGAGTTTTAGAGATAGCAATCAATTTCTGATGGTTTAACTAAGGCATTTCAAAGTAAGTTTGCTCTTTGATTGTAAATGCATTGGTTAAGCCTGTAACTTTGAATTTTACAGTGAATTTTTTGTCTTAAAGCTGTAAAATTCAATTGGACCATTTGTTCACATAAAGTTGTTGAAATTAAAAAAAAAAACGGGTTTTAACTAGTTTTAGATTACTTAGTTGTGGTGTAGTAAATTTGGCAGAATACATTCTTTGAAAGTGTCGCAAAAAAACTTGAAAAATCAATTCGAACAATGCCCAAACACCTCAGAAAATGCAGTAAAAGTCATCATCTTGCTTTGACTCAATTAAATTCAAATGAAATTTGCAACGATGATGATGACAATTGGCAAATTCGTGCATGTAAAAATTTCCCTCCTTTCACACCCGTATTGTCTCTTGTCGTTTTTCTTTTCGCTGCAATTCAGGCAACCCTTCGCAAATGTGCAGTGTCGCAGTGTGTATTAATGTTGATGTTTTACGTGAATGCCAAAAGCTGAATGTGTTTTGTGTTATGCTGACATGCAAAACACAAAATAAGAACAAGGACAACGTTGTAAACACCAGTGCCACCCCCGCACACTAGGTACCAACCAATGACATGCACATTACAATGTTATACATTGTTTGCAAATTAACAACACACACACACACACACACACACACACAATCAATGTTTCAATGTTGACAACTAATGAAACGACACTTGATGTGCTGTTATGATTATGATGTTGTGTTCGCTGACGATGATGATGGTGATGGAAAGTTTTGTTTAGTTGCCAAACAATAAATACAATATTTATTCATACTGGACATGGCTTGGTTTCATTGAAGAGAGAATTCAATGGCAAGTGGAATATTTTATTTATTGTTCACACTTCGTCGTCCTAGCTGCGAATAAATAGCGACAAATCAATGTTTGAATGCGCACTCTACAATTGAGCATTTCGTTTCTGTTTATTTCGTAAGTGAACTAATTTACTTGTTTATTTCTTTGACGCCAATCTCGAGCTGCGTTGACATTTTCCAACTGCGCGCAACTGGTTTTCCTCGTGTGTTTTTCCTCCTTTGTTTGCGACGCATACAAATCGCCAAAGCGGCTCAGTGCAATGAATAAAACTGAAATTCGATTTCTTTTTGTTTGTTCAAACAGGCACACCCGAAGGTATGTAGTGGTTTTTGGTCTTAATTTTCCTAACTTTCCAATCTATGCAAATTTCTAAGCAAAACGTCGAAGCAAGTTGCATTAAAAGTAAATATCAAATTATATCCACCCCGTTTACAGTACTTCTTGTCTAACTTTGAATTTTTCTTGGGGAATTAAAATATTTACCATCTTGAGAAGTGCATATTGATCAGTTATTGCTTTATGCCACTCTGGGTTTGATCTATCTTCTCCCAACTTAGTAAATTCACAACTTTCTAAATGCAACACTTGCCGACTTCTTCTTGTAGTGAAACCCTGGCACTGTTTATATCTTATTCCACCACTTCTAATTCTATAGAGAACCTTCTTTCCTCTACCATTATTTCTGTCTGCTCTAACTCTGTCTACTTGATAATCTTGGTATTAATGACATTAATTTCTTTTGTTTGTTTCCCCCTTGAATTTGAAAGCAAGTAAACGCACCGAAAGCGACAAACTTTTCAAATTGTTGATTGGTCAGTTGAATAATCAACCTTCTTTATATTGTATCTATTTGTATCTATTTTTGATTTGCTCCTTTCTTTGGTTTGGTTTGTTTTATGGCCTTGATAATTTTAATCTGTTAATTCAATCGGCAGCTTTGTAGTGTATTTTTACTGACTAGAGGATCTAGTTTTAGCGTGGTAGGAGCTTTTAATTGCGTAGAAAATTGCTGCACGCCTTTTTGAAGACAGTTGTAAACAGCACAGATGTAGTGCATGAAATTACGAATGGTAAACCATTTTATATTGTTGTGTACAGTGTGAAAAATGTTGAAAGCTTTTGCTTCCCAACAAAATAAAGCTCTTACTTGTGGTATAATTTACGTGCCTGCTTTGTTTTATTGATTCAAATTTGATTGCCCAAAGGATTTTGTTGAATTTCGCAACAAAGCAACAAAGCATGTGCTTTTTTCCGACAAAAAATAAGTTGACCACTGAACTAATTACAGAAACCTGTAAATATCCATTTATAATTCTAATTTTTAAATACTAATTCAATTTTCCATGTTTTCACATTTGTTTCTGGTTTTAATTATATATTTTTTCGTATTTTGCGACGCTATTTTAAAGTATTCCTCGTAGTCTTGTTGGGATATTTCCGAATTTAATGCTATTTACCGTTTGACTTTTAATTATTACCTGCTACCATATTGATGATATAATTGAGTACCGTATTGCGTTAGAGCTAACGAAATCTGTTTCTATATATATACTATACATATTGTATTTGTAACAACATTCGATTGCGATACCATTGAGTACCACTCATCTGTCATGCATTGTATTCATCTCGCCGCCCCACGCATGCCATCGCTGCGAGGGGCGGTCGCGTTGCAAATGCGTTCTTGTGGCGATTCTAGAAACACCGCTATGGCTACTGCTGCAAATCTCGCCAATCAAAAACGAGCGCGACCTCGTCGTCCTCTTCCTGCTCACCTTCAGAGATATCACTGCGTTGAAGCAGCCCATAGAGACAGACGACACCAAAGGAGGTAAACGAAGGCGAATGCTCAATGAGAAGGTCATAAATAACTGATGAGTTGTTGTGTGATTTCTTTTAGGCCTTTCAAAATTTGCCAAACTAGCAAGGTCGGTAACGCGCAGCCGATCGGTGCTGGTCTCGCACCTGCCGAATTTGAAGGATACAACGAAACAGTCGCATTTAGCGCAGGTTTGACTTAATTATATTTTTATCTCATTGCTCTCCAATTCCACGCCCAATTCCTAATTTCTATTTGGGAATTAGCAGCAAGGTATTTACCCTGTGCTATTTTGTATTCGTACTTGGGACAAAAGGAAGTGAAGATATGCTGGTCTCCAGGCCGTCTAATCGACGACTCGTTTAAACTCGCTTCACTTAATGACCATCCTGGCTATTCCGCCTTCACTCGCGTACATTTTATCTTATTCTGTTTCACCCCCTTTTCAATGCTTACTTTTTGTCGGCAATTTACGTAAGACGAAAACATATCCTCTACGACTAACCAACGTAAGAACGTTGCACGTAGAATGTAATTTGTAGTTTCATCATTTCATCTTGGCAAAGCTTTCGGGGAACACTTAAAAGCTCCGGATGGAAATTGTGGTAGAGATACGGTATCTACAGGAAATAAATTTGATAATAAAGACGACCGAAGTAACTAGGAGACTAGGAAAATAGTAGCAACATTGAAATAGTATTAAATTGTAATATTTCAATGGTTCAAGACGTTTTCTAAATGACATCATAAAATAATCCGTTTTGCCATATAACTTAAGTGTTAATATAATGTGATTTTGTTTGCTACAAACAAAAAGTAAGCTAAGAATGCCAAACCCAAGCAAATTAATTTGGCTTTTTCCTCCATCCCAATAATCAATATTTTTAAATAGTCTTTCAAGTCTGTTGCAACCTGTTTAACACCTTAACCTCTTTAGATGATGAGCCTGAGCGCAGATATAATGCCGCAATATCGCCAAGAAGCCCCAAAAACACCACCACACATTCTCCTGCACTACTGCGCATTCAAAGCAATCTGGGACTGGATCATCCTCTGCCTCACCTTCTACACAGCCATCATGGTACCCTATAACGTCGCCTTCAAAAACAAAACCTCCGAGGACGTTTCCCTCCTCGTGGTCGACTCCATAGTCGACGTCATCTTCTTCATCGACATTGTGCTCAACTTCCACACGACTTTTGTTGGCCCTGGAGGTGAGGTAGTCTCGGATCCCAAAGTAATACGCATGAATTACCTACGGAGTTGGTTCATCATCGACTTGTTGAGTTGTTTACCGTACGATGTTTTCAACGCGTTTGATCACGACGAGGATGTGCGTAATTTAATTTTTTCCATATGCCATATACAGGTAAAATATGTTTAACACAAATGTGATGTTTTAGGGTATTGGGAGTCTCTTTAGTGCACTTAAAGTTGTTCGTCTACTACGCTTGGGGCGAGTAGTACGTAAGCTAGACAGATACCTAGAATATGGTGCCGCCATGTTGATCCTCCTACTGTGCTTCTACATGTTGGTTGCGCATTGGTTAGCCTGCATTTGGTACTCAATAGGACGGTCAGATGCCGATAATGGCGTGCAATATAGTTGGTTATGGAAGCTGGCGAATATAACGCAGAATCCATATTCGTATGTGTGGCCCAATGACTCCAGCACGCCGGAATTGATCAACGGCCCGTCCAGGAAGACCATGTACGTCACAGCGTTGTACTTTACCATGACGTGCATGACCAGCGTTGGTTTTGGTAACGTTGCGGCCGAGACTGACAACGAGCGGATTTTTACGATTTGCATGATGATCATTGCAGGCAAGCATTTTATATATTCAATTTGGGTTTATTACATTTGGAATCGATTGTGGCGAGGCTTTAATAATGTCCATTTTAGCCTTACTCTACGCCACTATTTTCGGTCACGTCACAACGATAATTCAGCAAATGACGAGCGCAACAGCGAAATATCACGATATGCTAAACAACGTCAGGGAGTTTATGAAGCTGCACGAAGTCCCCAAGGCCCTTTCCGAACGCGTCATGGACTACGTGGTTTCAACATGGGCGATGACAAAGGGTCTAGACCAAGATAAAGCAAGTCGCCGCTACATCAAAGTACTTGAGCCATTTTAATTCCCATCTTTTGCAGGTGCTAAACTTTTGCCCCAAAGATATGAAAGCAGACATCTGCGTTCATCTCAATAGAAAGGTTTTCAATGAGCATCCAGCATTTAGATTAGCATCAGATGGCTGCCTGAGAGCCCTTGCAATGCACTTCACAATGTCGCATTCTGCTCCTGGTGATCTCCTCTATCACACAGGAGAGTCCATTGATTCGTTGTGCTTCATAGTGACGGGGTCTTTGGAAGTGATTCAAGATGATGAGGTGGTTGCTATTTTGGGTAAGGGCGATGTCTTTGGTGACTCTTTTTGGAAGGATAATGCCGTGGGACAGTCGGCTGCTAATGTGCGTGCGTTGACTTACTGTGATCTGCACACGATCAAGAGGGACAAACTCCTCGAGGTGTTAGACTTTTATCAAGCTTTTGCAAACAGCTTTGCAAGAAACCTCATCTTAACCTACAACCTTAGACATCGATTAATTTTTCGTAAAGTGGCGGATGTTAGAAGGGAGAAAGAACTCGCAGAGAGGAGAAAAAACGAGCCGCAACTGGATCAAAATCAAGATCACCTAGTGAGAAAGATCTTTTCGAAGTTTAGGAGAGATAGAACCACGCATACCCCACCCACGCAATCGTCGAGTGATGTGGAGAAAGGTGATCAGAGTGATGAGACCAAAGCCTTGGTGCGAGTGGTTTCAACGACCAAGTTGTCATCAGTTGCCGAGAAGGACGATAATAATTCTGTAACGACAAAAGTGACCAGACCAGCTGCAGCTCCAGCAAGAGCCAGCAAATGGGGTAGATTACTAGGGTCTTCAAGTTTGGACTCATCCAGTGATACTCAACAACCTCAGACTGCGTTTCAACGTAGTCTAAGTGCAAAGGAAGCAGCAAAGGAACGTCCGGGGTCTAGTTCATCATCAGGAGGGCCACAAGGCGGAAGTGGAAATAAAATCTTCCCAAAACTGCAGAAAGTGTCCGCTCAAGGTTCCGCAACAACAGTGACAAGACAGGATACTATTGAGGAGATAGTGGAATTTGAAACTCCAAAGAAATCTTTACAATTAAGAAAGATGCAGAGCTATGATTGTGGATTGCGGGACCCAAGTTCAATTCAACTCTATCAACAAGCAGACACATCATCACCAGCCGAATACAAAGAATTACTAAGCAATCTTATGGATTTTAAAGTAGATGTCAAATTGGAAATACAAGGATTGAAACAGAAAATGACCAGGATGGAGGAGCTGCTCACTGATCTAGTTGCCAAACTGGACAACCAGCAGAATCAAAACACTACCCAACAACAAAAGCATCAGCAACATCAACAGCAGCAGATAGATCAACAATCCTCGTCTTCCAAAGAGTCACCTGGATGCCAATCGCAGGGCCAGTCGAGTCAGAGTCACCAACAGTCCCAAGTACACTCTAGTCCACCAGAGCGACCTACCGAACTCATCGCCACGCTGAAAACAGACGGGAGTGGCCTAGGTTCGTTGATTTTAAAGAAACGGAAGTCAAAGATGCGGACGAAAGGAGCAGCCCCGCAGATTCCTGGTAAAGTTCAGAGTCCAGACAGTTCTTCAGCGACATCATCACCTGTTGAGAAGGAGGACTCTGGCCACCATCAGTCTAGTACTACTCAAATTGCAAGCTCTAGTAGTGGAAGTCCAACGAGCATTCAACAAGGGCAGAGCTCCCAAACACCGTCCTCATCAATTAGGCCTAATACTAGTAATGCCAGCGGAGAATTTCTTTAGTATTCGATTAGATTCTACACATTTGATCTGCATAAACATTTGCTATTGTAAAGTACCAAGTGTCACAATAAGATAGAGTAGTTCTAGGAGGATTAATTGACAAGAATCAAGTAGCAGAAAGGGGAAATAATTTAAACTTAGCCTGCCGTTATTTGTTGACTATGAAACTGCTTGCAACTTCAGCAAATTCACCTTGTACAAAGAAACAACCACGAAATTCATTTTCTATGCATATTTGGTAGTTTGTAAGAAGGAGCAAACCTGTAGTCGTTCGCTACAAATCAATTATTAAGTAAGAAACTCAAGACTAGATAAAAATCTAACAAAACAAACTTGAAACCAAAACTAAATTGTACATAATTAACGTATTTATGAAGGAATATCCTGGAGAGATGGAAGCGACACGATGCAAAAGCTGGAGACATCTTAATGAGTGCGACTTGGAAACACTAGTTTTGTATATCATGTACGAGCTTTATTGAGCTTGAATGTGCTTCAAAACGAGTACAACACATTTATCGCATTTTGAAGATCTCGACTTTCGACGAAATTTTAACCAGCCAGCTTAGTGTCGCGCATTGTGGAGTTATTAAATTAATAACTTGAAAGACAGCCGCTTTTTTAAAACGTAAACTTAAAGGAATAACACTAAGTGGACATGTAAGAAGAATTACGACATAAAATGCCTTGAAATCTCTGCTCCACTCGTAGTAGGACATTATTCACGACACTCCAAAGCAGCAACCATAACCAACTTTAACTTTGTTACACTAGAAAACAAGGATGCAGGGACATCCAACTTACTCAAATATAGGCCACGAAATTAAAGAAATTCTTTTTCAACCAAATGCACTATGTTCTTCATGAATCTAACGTCATCTAACGACCAACACTGCTTTAAGTATTCAATTTTACATTGTCTTGATTACGTTACTACTAGCATTTTCTAGGCGATAATGAATCATAGAGAAAGCATATAAAATATAAAAGCAATAATACATTTATTGGCAACGTTTGTAATTTGTGCGCCTCGCGTCATTTCTCGATTTATACAGCGATTACATTAAATGAAGGAGAAGAAGAAGCTCTGTTTCAATTCTACCAAGTACGATTACAGTAATAACGGTGACCGAATGCACCTAGATATAACGGATTAATGTACATATTACTAGCGGATAATTGAGTTGATTTGGTTGGGAAATGAGATGGCTAATCAACATTTCTGCGCGCCGGTAACATATTTGCCTTATGACATTTTTCACCGTTTTCCACAAGCTAACGACGTGGTTCAACAGTCACTTCATTATCTCTGCCTTCGAAGGAGATGAATTAAGCTCTTTTTCAATCATAAGCATTCATTGACAACTTGCAGGACTATTTAGGAGACGCTTTTCATAGCAGAAAATGCGTGCAAAACAATGTAAAGCATTGAAATTGATTTTAAAGATTAACTTTGAAGAAATAAATCAAAACTGACCGAAATTATAACGTAAGAGGTGAAAAATATTTAGGACATTTCAATTGGGATAAATAATTATAAAGTGAAATCAGGATACATATAAAAAATCAGATAATTTCCCAAATAACTTTTAAACAATCAATTTTGTACGAAAACATTTAAATCAAAAACTCCGTCAGATCTTTGTCCTGTAGCACAATTAGTTTTCACTCAGACCTCCTATTAATTAAAACACCTAAATATTTTTCACAGTCAAGATCTCTTCGAAACTAACCGCTTTTCTCCTCGCAGCCGCTACCAGCGTCATTTGCAATGCGCCCGTAATAATTGCAACTAATTTACGAACGATTATGATGCATTTACATTGGCATAATAAGCATATTGCCGCGAAAAAAATATATACATTATACATACACTAGTGTAATAAGAAATACTATGCAGTAAAGATGTACCATATACAGATAAATATTGCACATAATTATTGAATATGAAATATTGACATATATTATATGATACAATGTTTAAGAGGGACACACAACAACCAGTAAAAGAATGAAAATGCCGAAGGAACATTCAACAAATCAAAATCTACAACAAAACAACGTAATTAGTACCATTTGCAATTTGTTCAATTCTGTTTGCGTTTGATTTGCGCTAGTTTTTAACAATTTTGAAACCAAAGCGGAGGTGGTGGTCTATTGATACATATATCGTCAATGTTGTTGATAAGTTACGAGAATATGATGAAGAGAAAATTTGAATTAAATTTACGTTTATATTGAGTTTATGTTTGGAACATTTGTTGATTTGTTTATATCGATTGTGATGATTAAGTTGAGAGTATATTGCTTATAGAGATTGGAAACAAATACAAATGAGAATGCAAATTGCTTTTTTATTTAAAACTTTCTTAAATTTCCTGCTATCCGCCTCGGCAGTACTTTTGCTAACGCGCTAACTAACGAATCGACTTCAAATCCAACTAACACTTCCACCAGGAGTACGCAATGAAAACCGAAGGAAGGGTTACATCCTTCTGAATAAACGGTCCAACTACCGGGCTGCCAGTGGTAAAATATCAAGTATAGTACGTTAAAAATCACACCACAAAACTCTACACTCGGCATACGTGTACAAATAAAAATACATGAGTTTTTCTACGTTCCTTACTCATTAAAAGACTGAAAACATTCAAAAGTAGGCCAATATATTTCTAAATTCCTAATCAATAAAGTAATGCCGTACTTTCTCGATTTTGTTAGAAAACAGATTTTCCTAAATCCCAACGAAAGCGAAAATGTAGAGTAAAACGTGAAAATATGAGATGGCGCTATAGTAGTAGTATTGGTGGCGGCGGCAACCTCAGCGGCGGCGCTGCCTGGACTGCGCGCTACTTTTCAAATTTCGACGTGGATATCAGTTGGCTTGTCGCCACTCTGCCGAACGTAGCCACCCGTCGCGTACCGCCGCCGCTTGTGTAATCGGTGCCGCCTCACGATTAATTACGTACTACTAAACGTGCACGCAATAATTATTCTCAATATCTTAATGATATTATATAAAATTGTGTAACTGTAAAGAAGTTATTTCGATTACCTTTAACACACAGGACTCCATAATAAAGGAGATAAACTAATTTATAAATTAGTAAACTGTTGTAAAGCATCTAATTAGATTCAAAACAAATAACTGTTGGAAACTTTTTGATTTGATTTAAAGTCGTGAGAACGAAGAATTTAGTGCACAGCATCCGTGTGTGTGATTAGTGTTGGGAGTGGTGTTAATTTCGGTGTAATCACTGGATAGAATACGGAGGAAATCACGAGCTATCGCCGCAAAACGCGGCAAAAAAGTAAAGGTAGAATTTTTAATTACAACACCACTTTGATCAAAACAAGAAACACCAAAGAAA
>JAODGC010038119.1:0-32315 GCA_027574925.1 Ecitoglossa quadriceps | reverse complement strand
CGATTTCTAGGTCAAATCATTTTAGCTTTTACTTTACAGATACAAATAATTTACAATTTTTATTCAATACAACTTGGGTTTATAAGAAGAAAACAAATAAAGTCTATTTTAGAAAAGTACTTGAATTAGAAGAAGAAAGGAAATAAGAAGAAAAGGATTTTTGCAGTATCATCTGGGTTTTGATAAAAATCCATTAAAGATAATTTACTTACGTGTATTGTTTGTTGTTGGTACTTTATACAGTATGTAAGTAAAATGTGATAACTCCTAAGGCATTCATGATTTGCAAGCTTTAATGAGAAAGCTGGCAAACAGCTTGTCTGGAAATGTTTGCTTTGACGCAAAGTTAATCCAATAAGCTTATATAATACACTTACGATACGAATTGTCAATCAGATAAACCTGAATAAGATTGCACCAATCTCAAGAATTTTTTCTCTCCAAGAAAAATAAATTATTTTACTTCGATGAAACCCCATCTCTGTGTGCAAAGCCTAGGACCGAGTTGTGTTACGTAACTCACTATGTTGAGTACAATAAGTATTTTCCGTTTGTTCTTTCAAACGCAGAGAAAGAAGAGGAAAAGCATTCCTACTACTTACAAATCGCAGGTAGATGACTTCTTCACATAACAACTTAATAAATAATTCTCGGAAGTAAAAAATCCAAGAACAGCGGATAAAAATGTAATGAAATACAAGAAAAATTCTCAATAGAATTAATTAAGAAATTTACATCTAAATGCTTGACGCCTGAGGTGCCTCAAGACGCTTTTAATACTTGGGTGAAATTAGCTTCCTGCACTGGCGTGATATATGCCAATGTCCCGCCACCGTTGCTGCCGCTCACGACGAAAGAATGACGAATGAGCCAAAGGATCGACGTGATCTACATCCGGTGGCATTCTGGTGCAGTACAAAATGAGCTCTATCGCATCTTGAGCACCTCCTTAAAGCTCGCGGCAATGGCTCGCACTCATTGTGTCGGGAGCGGCAAGAGCGGTGGCAATTAAACTAGGCCACCTTCCAACACAACCACGCCTGCCACAACTACCACAATTAAGATAATCGTTAATCTTATTCCGTAATTTGTAGAGAAAAAAATTTTTTAAACTGAAGAAAACTTTCCTTCGCATTTATTTGCAGGGGTCAAGGAGAAGCAAAAAGCAAATTGGGGAAAGGGGCAATTTTTTACATATTAGTTTGTAAATGTATCCAGAAGCAGTTAAAGCGACTAATTTGTCCAATAATTTGCCCAATTTGCTGCAATTTCCTCGACTCCCACGCAGTTTGCCCCAAGTTTCCGCTTAATTTCCGAACTGCAACGTGTGCTCAATCAGCACTGTGCCAAAACTCAATACTCATTACAAGTAATGGCTTTCAGGTTACTTAAATACACAATATGTCATCGGTTGGTGAACAATATCAATTAATATCACGCAGGATGGACCATTATTGACACGCTAATGCTATAATAATTGGCTTAAACAAAACAACACCATAAATGTCAGTAGAGTAAATAACAGGTATAAATTAATATTTGCATCAAATCATTTAAATGCAAACATGACAATTTTTAGCTCCACAAGTTGATTTAATTCTAATTTCAATGTTAAATCAACTCTATCGGAATTATTATAATATTTGCTTTGTTTTTAATCAATATCATAGAGAGAGATAACTTTTCCTCACGTTATGCAATGCAAAAATTAATTTGTGTGCAACTTGCATGTCCCGGTAGTACTAAAAATTGCCCAAACTAATTAGTTTATCATGGCACATCATACAGTAATGTTAAAACGTTAATATTCCAGGGTAGAAATAATATAAAAGTATAAACCGCGTTTATGAAACACAACCAATTGAATTCACATTGAATACAATTAAATTGAATTATATGTATGAAGTAATAATTCTCGTAATTTATATCTCTCCATAAATTTAAATTCATCCACAATATTCAACACAGAATTCAAAAAAAAATTTCAAAGTTCACATTAGGTTGATTTGTGCTTCATACAGCGTTTTTAACTGGCTGGAATTATGCGAATGTGAAATATGAATTTCAGTTTCTGGTCTGCCAGCTTGAATGTCCTGCAGTTGCAGAAAGTAAAATTCAAAATGCAAATAGTACATATGGAAATTAGCAATTTGGCAAATTTGTAACATACCAGAATGACTTTGAATAGGATATCATCGTGGACATAGTGCAACCTGAAAAAGTGGGAACCACAACAAGAGAAATTAGATACAACACAAAATTTAGTTTTCATTCCCAAATTTTTTCTTGTGCTTTAAATAAAGCCAAATATAAAATAAAACAGAGATTCCTTCTTAGTTTTCGTCAAATTCTAAAACCACTAAAATAGGTTCTCCTCTTCAAGTTGGAAAGCTTTGAAAACTCAAGATAAAAGGACAACACCATTTTCTGTGTCTTTACGATAATTTCCATCTTTTTATATATAATTTATACCTATTTTTTGATCGCGTTTTAATCTTTTTTTTCTTTTTTTTTCTCTTTTTCTCAAAACTACTAGATATAAACAGAATATTCACCTGAAAAAAATTTAAAAAAACCATATTGATTTTAAATATTTGAATAAAATCAAAAAATTTGATTTAAAAAAGAGAAGAAGTACTGGAAAGTAACTTTTATCGTGATTTATTACCTTAAGACTCTTTCTCTCAATAATAACTTAACGTATATTACATCTCTTCATCTTCTAAACTTTCTCAAATCATCTAACCCCCAATTTAAAATTCTTGATGTATACCTTCACCTTATCTACCATCTCTAAATATTAATTAGACTTATGGTTAACCTGTTCACAGCAAAACAAGCATAATAATGCTTTTCATTCCCTGGATAACCCTCATGCGCCCAGATGCACAAGAACATCTTAAACGTAGCAAATATTCAACTCGTCTTGTTCGGAATTTCCCGATTCTCGACAAACCGGAAATTGCTCCCGCCACTCTAAGCAATGTGGTGATCCTCTAGTGATTGGGGTTGAATGCTGCGGAATGATAGGAAGGAGATAAAACAGTAGAGTTGTGCCAAATTAGGGTCTCTTCTGTAATCGGTGTAATCCGCTCTATTCGTGGGATTATAACATATATGATAATGTAGCAAAAGTGTGAGAATTTAGAAGCATGTTACACTTTATAAAATATGATAAAACAATGATATAAATTGTGCCTTGTGTTGTTCCCTGTGTAAACATTCCGTGCATATTGAATGTTGGGTGTTTCTCGATTGGGAAACAGGAACAACGCAGTACAATTGGTACTCAAAAAGAGCATTACATACCCAGATGTAAAACGTAAGCACCTAGCTGGTACTAAATTCCAAATAGGTTCAGTTTAACTTGTTAGAGCCAGGGATTGAAAGGATCAAGCAGGACAGGAAATGACATGAATATTAATTGCAGGGATAAAATTTATTCCAAATATTTGTGTTAGTTTCAAATTTGTAATTATTAAGATTGCAATATCTTTATTTCATTCAGGAATATCTTTATCTTGCCAAAAGGAAAACGGTTTGCAAGATGTTTTGAAATTAGCAATTCTAATCCTAAATAACACTTCAACCCATTCTAAAAATTTTCCTTGAGTTTAAAACCTTTTTTACTTAACTCAAGCTTAAAAGTCTTATCTCTTCCCACCTTCAAAGTCTTCAGCATATTTTTATTCTGTTTTTTTTCCGCTTATTTCAAAAGATAAACCAAGGTATAACATCAGCGAAATGCCCTGGACTATGAAATGTCAATAACAGCACGTTCAAGCAGTTTATTTTGAAATTTTATGACTTTTATTGACTTATATTCTTTGGAAAATGCTGAAAGCTTCTTAAAGCTCGGAAATGATGAGGACCATGGTAATAACAAAGCACTTGATGCATTATTAATTTTTTAAACATATTTCATACGTTTTAACCGAGAAATTTATTACTTTTAGCTGAAATTTTCATTTGGAATAAGACTGGATCAACGATGCGTGAATCTTTCCTAATAATTAAACTTATAAAGTTCAGAAAAAGTGCAGACTTTACAGTCTCACTTTCGGTAATTTAATGTTATCCTTTTACCGAAAGAACTTTTCTTTATTTGCGATCTCCGCTTTTCTTCTCTCATTAGCAGCATTTTTTGCGCATTGTAGAAATACTTTTAGTCATGTAAATATCATTTTGACTGGTTTGAAATGTTTCCTCATCTTTAGAAACTCAACATGGTTTCTTCACTTTTCAAAAATACTTTTTAAAAAAATTTTTGCCAAGAGAACGTTTACTTCTTACTTTTGTTAAAGTACAAGTATCAGTAAAGAATAAAGAATTGTATAAAAGCAAGAAAAACTCTTCATTTCTCTTCGATTACCTAGAGATGAACACAGAATCTTGAAAACCCAGAATCGAACGTGTTCACTTCTATAGCTTTCCATCCTTTTCCCATTTCATGCAGAATTCTGCAATGCGTTGATTGAATTCAAATGCAAATGTCGTTGCCAAGTTGAATTTGATTTTAAATTTGGAATTGTTTCTAGAATTTTTAACTGTCTACAATTTATTTACATTCCAAACACATTTCAATCAGAAAAAGAATAACAAAGTGAAGGCTAAACATTCCCTATAAAAGTTGCACAGGCAAAATACCACTAAATATCAGTTATAATTAAAAAAAGGTCTAAAATTTGTTGCCAACTGTGTCGGCAGGAAAACAATTTATAGGTAATTATTTTTACGTTTTTGGTGTACTAATGAAAATTTAAAATGATTGCTGGAACGTTAAGTTTAAAATAAAAGTTTTCCCGCGGGCACTGCAAATGAACAAATAATCGAATCAATTTAAGTTGGAAGAGTTTGATTAAACTCCAATTATGCACGCATTTTTCATAATGAATTGCAGCATAACCATAAAACAACAACAAATATGCATTATTCTCTGCTTGCTTTCCAGTCCAATTTATATCCTTTGTTGGACCACTGCTTGTGGGCTTGTCTTATTTGTTCACCATTTGAATTCAAAGCGAGAAGCATAGCACATCTCAAAAATCAAGATTTAGGGGCGAAAATTCGATTTACGTCTCTTTAAACGCCTGAATTTCTTATATCTGCCAGAATGGGGCAAGGCAAAAATGTGCTATCCACTTACATATTACAAACTTACATATTACAACATGCGATACTAAATAAATGAGTCAATATGATATTAAATATAATGTTCCCTTAATGCAAAACACATGAATGTGTTAATTCCATCCAACCCCAAAGCTTTGAGGCTTTTAAAGTGCACCTAGTTTACAAGCTCGATTATTCAGCTGTGGCGCAGTCAAAGCTAAATGTCACCATCGTTACCATACCAACCCGAATTCATTGAGAAGCAGCGATTAATTTGATTATTCGTGCCGAGACAGTAGTATCCTCGCCGCCTCCAAGCACTGGCCAATTACAAATTTTGCATTTATTTGCCAACACTCCTTACTTAGCAATATACACAACGATGTTAAAGGAATCTTAGCTAAACAATTAAAAATTTGTAAAATACCAATATTTCTATTATATTGAATGAATGACTATTATCCACAGAGTAATCAAATCGAGTAAACTAAGTCTACCAACGCCAACCATCCAATGACGCTACTCAATTCCCTTTTGCCTCCAGTCAATATTGGTTCAAAACCACCGCCCATGTCAGTACAGGGCAAAACCTCGGCATTCTCTACTAAAACTAATAAATTCCCAGCTTTCCATAAGCCATTAGTCGTTTAATGCCTTCACGCTAACCCTGCCTGAGGCATTCTGCTGGTGTGTTAATTAATAAACATGTGCATTCACACCACGCTACATTCTACAACCTATATGGAGACCCAGGGTCCCCAGGCGAAGACAATTTAAAGTACGATGTGGTGCAAGGTTTACAGAAAACATAGCATTGCCACAGTAGGTTAGAAGGTTTGGGGTTAATCTAGAGCAAAAACAAGGAAAAGTTGAAATTAAAGTAGAGGAGAATCAAATGAATACAATTACTAAGTTTTTCTTGAATATTCTTAGAGCAACATGAGCTGAGAGGTGCCGTTAATGCGTTTCTTGCTCAAGTAATTGACTCCAAGAAACTGCACACTAGAAAATATTCGTTTCAAACAACAATGAAAAGAAAGCTTTATTAAAAATTAGTTGTTTATTGGCTACTACTGTTTTATTAATTGACGACGGCTTGATTAGCAAATAAGTGATATAATTTATTACTTGATTAGTGCTAAACCCACCAATTGGAAGTAAAGCATCTACTAATTCAATAAACTGCTTTTAGATTATGATCATAAAATACTCTCTAGACTTCAACAAGACATCAGATAACTGTAATAAATAACTAAATAATAATTAAACTTATACTTCTCTATTTTAGTTTTCAGAATGGACGGAACATGATAGAGGCATCCCAGATATCGGTAAGTTCATCACCCAGACACTTTATACTCTTTTCATTTGATGATTTTACAACCACCACAACATTTGCACCACCGGGTTGTATTTTATTATCCTGTTTACGAGCGCAGGAAGCATGTACCCTGTTGGCTTGTGGCAAATAGTTGATAGTTGCGCATATATCGCTTTTTCTCGCATTTCGATTTCGTCCGTGATGCAGCATACTGCTATAAAATGTCTACTAGTCTAAATAAAGCAGAAGAATTCGAAAGACACTACAATTGAAATGACAGGGTGAACAACCACCACATGGGAGAAGAGTATATACCTTGATTATCCTGTCAGGCTGTAGAACATGCCGGAATGAATGATTACTGCTATCGAGCAAAAGATTTATACACTGGTCCTGTTTAACCTGTTTAAATCAAAAATTCAAGTTTACCCTTAATAACATCCTAGAAACTTCTATAAAATAAGAACGGTAAAGGGGAAGTACGTTGATAGAAATAAAAAATGGTAGAAATCTCCCTACTAGAAATATTCTCGACACGTATTAGGTCTCCAACGTTTACTGGAAGCTGAAAATCAGAATAAAGATAAACACATACAAAGTCCAAGGATCAAGGAATACTAACGTTGGAGAAGAGTTCGTCAGTATGACGATAAAGAAAGCAGCGCCAGGCGTAAAGCGAGAAAACGCCCTGGGTTATGCGAGTCAATTGATTAATGTCTTCGGAAAGCATTACTCATCCTGAAAATAGATAAAAATTTGGACGACGCCATCAATAATTTCCTACAGATAAGCATACCTCTAGGTCCTTTTTCTTATTAGCTGTAGTTGAAAGGAAGACAAATGACACAGAGAAAAAACATTGAGAAGGATCTAGCAATAAGTGAAAACCTGAAAAGGAGATAGTAAGTATATCACAAATATTTACTATTATTTTCTATCCCAAGACCAAGCATAATTCCCATCTGAAATATATAATATTCTCAGAAATTGTCAAAATAGCTATTAATTAAAATTATTATTGATATTACACACCAATAAACACTGAAGAGTTATCTTCATCCGTGGCGCTTAATGTAATTCATGGCTCTAATCCCATGTGCCACATGTTTGCTCATTGCTCATCCCTCACAACTGCTTGTTTACTACTCGTAAAATGACGAGTCAAATCGTATACAAAATCTCACCTTATTGCCATGGCGCATTCTTCAAGTACCGTGGTGCTCGGGAGAGCGCTCAAATATGAAGCGTAAAGAGTTACAAATGTAGCACTGGTGTCTTCTTAACGAATCCCTAAGCGGCTAGCATAACAACCACACAAGGACTGAGTGAACAGAGCGGAAAAGGGCAAACATAAGATGTGTGAGCGGTGAAGAAAATAAATTCGAATAATATAATTATCTCTACAGGATAGACATGGCATAATGATAAGAAACACATGTCTTCTGTGATGAGAAGCCTAAGAGAAAGAGGAGGCATTAAAACCTAAAAAATGATCACCTAAAGTTAAATACATTTATTTTATCTCTTAAATTAATTTCCTGCATTATTCCCTCCTCTAACCAAATATATGGTCCAAAACTTCCCCAAAGAAACTCCACATCCTATCCTGCACAATCGGATCCGCCAACGGCGTGGCATATTGCTTCGCTGCTTCCGCCGTGACATTATTAAAACTGGTCTGGTTCAACGCCTGCGGCACCGCAATTACGGTAACACAGAAAACATTCACCTGCGTTGGCATTGCTGCAGCTGTAGATGTCGCAGGTACCGGAGTGGTGGTCACTTCCACACCCACAATCGTGGTACTCATTGTTCCATTAGTACCATCTGTCACCATGGTCAAATTGGTGCCACTGGGTACATCAGTCGCATTGAACGTCGCATTCACAGGAATTGTCGAATTGATAACCTTCTGTAACATACTTAAATCTCCAAATATACTAACAGAAGACACACATGGCACACTCAAAGTGGTTGTGTTCTGGGCGGAAAGAGTTACATTCTTATCCTGGCAGGTTGGTGGGGAATTCTCCTTTCCACAATCAATGGTACTGCTGACGCATTGTAATTGAGCGTTGTCTGCACATTGCACTGTTAGGGCTGGATTGGTAACACACATGATGGTTCCATTAGACATGCAAACTGGGTAGGAATTACTGAGACAAAGCAGGGTAATATTTTGTGGGCAGCCGATTATTGTATTAGCTTGGACTGTAGTCTTTTCTGGGACGGCCTGACGTTCTCCGTGATGGTAGTGATGAACTGTGTAGGTATGTCCATGGAAGTAATCACTGTGAGTAGAGCTGAACATTCTTCCTACAGAGTAACCCACAAAGAATGAAAGAAGAGAGTTGTCTGAGGAGTGGTAGTAACTGTAGGCAGGAGCTGGAGTGTGTCCATTAATATAAGTAACAGGTCCATAGTGAATGTTGGTACCAGGTGGGTTATAACTTCCAAATGCAGTGTAGCCTCCCTGTGGACCTGGATGATAACCACCATAACCACCAGAATATGCACCGTTATATCCTTGTCCTCCATAGCTACCATAGCCTTGGTTAGGATGACCATACCCACCATAACCTTGATTGGGATGTCCATAGCCTCCGTAGCCCTGATTAGGATGCCCATAACCTCCATAACCTTGATTCGGATGCCCATAACCCCCGTAACCCTGATTGGGTTGACCATATCCAGGTTGTTGTGGATAAGACGCTTGACCATTATAATTTTGATTTTGGTTAACATGAGTATTAGTTGAGTGTTGACTATTCGGATAACTTTGACTCTGTCCAGCTTGTTTATTGACATTATCAAAACCAATTGGTTTGTTTCCTTGTGAATTACTGCCTGTTCCAGTATGACCGCCTGTAGCTCCAGTATTCCACCCAATTTGTCCATTCTGCCCAGTTGATCCATGTTGACCTGCTTGTTGTCCGCCAACATTCCACCCCGGTGGAGGGGATCCAGGAGAACTTCCAACACCACCATGTTGCGTTCCACTTTGCTGATGGCCCAAATTCTGCATTGGAGGAGCTGATGGTTGATACTGATTATTACTCACAGTTTGCCTATTAGAATGTTCCATAGGAGGTGCAGATGCTTTGTAATCATCACTAGGCTTTTGGTTCGGTGTTGGTTCATGTTGCCCATAACTTAATCTAGTATTGTCTGGATTTGGTTTGGGCTTAGGTTGAGGTGGAGGTTGTGACTGCGTCGGCGGTTTAGATTGAGATACCCTATCTTTTGCTTTATTCCAATTATTTCTAGCACCTGAACTTGAACCTCCCCCACCCCAGCTTCCCCATGAATGACCTCCACTCGATCCGCGACTTCCACTGCTGATTCTTGTGCCGCCTGAGCTCGTTCGACGAGCATTGATGTGGACAATAAGACACAATGTCACTACGAATAGAGTTACAGTTACTTTTCTCATTCTTTTCGTTTGTTATAACTTTCACTTTAGAGCAAATGCTCTACGTTGTGATGTTTAGTGAACCGAACGAAGTTAGATTTGTAACGTGGGCACTGATAAATCAGCTGTACTCCGGTCGGGGTTCAAGTGTTTTCGACGAATGTTGCGTCAACAATATGGCTATTGGTGCTACTGTAGTTGATAAATAATTGCAGAATATCTTGCATGCGATCAGTGCTTATCGTTGCTTGCTGTTGGTTCGTGTTCGTCGAAACACGACTCTACTGAGTGTGGATTTCACGTGAAATGCACTTTAGTTGAAATTCAATCTAAAACAAACATACTATAATCGTCTAGAATAAATGGCCCTTGGTTTTATAAATGTATCAATATTTATTAACGCACTCTTTGTAAATGAATATTTGTAGCGGTCACGGCCAGTGATAAAACTCGTTGATCTTCTAAAATATGTTTATTCCAACAACATAGTAGTTTTACATTTGTCAGAGTTTTGATGGTTTCAACAATTGATCTGGTTGTTTGCACACAAGCAGCTAACTTTTAGAAAATCCCAGTGGCATATTAGTCATCTGTATCACAACACCATCATCACCAGTATCACTTTCATAATAGTTCTAACCTTCTTTAAGAAACATTTAGCTCTTAAATCTAAGTATTCCTCAAGTATCCACCCATTCACTTCAATTGCACGCAGCAAGCTACAACAGACATGAAACTATAATATGAAATTAGTGGAGTATGGGAGTCGAATCGAATTACACGTACCTTGCCGAGCAATAACACGAAATGACTGTTCAAGTAGAAGGAGATGGTGATTGTTTCTGATGTTGGCTTTGCCTCAAGCTAAACCAGTTTTATTTGCCAATGTGGGAACTTAATTTATAAAATTGCCATTTGCTCGAAATCCACAGCCATGATAGTGCCAGAAAGAAGAATAAAGAAGGAAGACGCAGCAACCTCTAGAAGGAAGATGAGTAAGAAGCAAAGGAGTAATGAGAAGTAAGAAGAACATGAGTATGTCAAGTCACGTGAGCTTACTAATGAGTCAGAAACAGGTTTAGTTTAGAAAAGAGAAGTCAATTTTATTAAATAGAGAAGAAATACGTCGTAAAATGTTGTTCCAAAAGAATTAGGATACTAATTAGGTTTGAAAGTGACGTCATGGAATTATAAAACATGTTTGTTGTTCAACATTGAAAAACAAACATGAATATGTCATGGCATTAATTATTTCTCAAATTCAATGAGCTACACTCACTTTGTTGTTGGAAACTAATTGCAAGCGCACAGTTAACACGCTTTAAATTATTGTTGAATATTAAAAATACAGCGGACGACCTCGCACATAATTCTTCAATTGGTCTGATTTACTTGTTTCAATTTTCAGTTGCAAAAACATACTAATTCACTCTGAAGTGGTGGTGACAAATTCATCAAGCGAGTGTGTGCCTTTATCACAAATCCCAGAGTGTAATCCCAAAATCATTTGCTTTCAATTATTCTCTTGTAATTAATTAGAACACTCATCATCACCACTTCCTTCCTTTAGTCCTCCTTATGCACTTCACGACCAAGTTGTCTCATTAAAATAAATAAAACAAGTGTTTCGCCACTGCGGAAAACAGCATGAAATGTTTTCCCCTTCATTTCCTTCCTCCACGGTACGCAGCAAACACCGATGTGGTTCTTAACGAGGGCAACAGCAAAAACCAAATGGAAGCAATCTGATAAGGCGAACAGAGAACTCATTATTGCCGTTAACCACGGATGGCCATTACTGCTCCACCGAGATGTCAACGGAGCGAAGGTTGAAATCTTCACATCCTGGACATTCTGAGAAAACTTTTAGTTTTTACTGCAAGTTGAGGATAACACAACGAGATTATAGAATAAAAGAGATAGAGAAAAAATGCGGAACATTAAAGGACACGCAGAGCAGAAGGAGGCGGTAAAATTTGGATAGCAGACAGAAAGATGAGATCTAGTAGCTGGATTACATTTGTTTTATTTGCTTGTGGTTGAGGATTAGTCGCCTTTCAATGACAATCAGCGTTATGACTTTGCATACGGATTAGAATATAAAAGAAACTGCTGAATCTAAACGAAGAAGAAAACGAAAAAAAATCTAGAAAAACACTAAAACGCTTTGGAAACTTTGTAAACAGAATCAAAAGGGAGATAAATTTTCACTAATTTCAGCGAAACTTGTAGTCAACTGCAGGCTACAGAGCTCGAAATGTCAAAGTAAAATATTTGTGGTGAAAACTCTCAACTTACAATTTCAACATCTCAAAGTGGTTCACAAACAGTGAACCCCAATTCAAAATAAAAATACAACTGCACTTTATCATATTAAATATTTACAAAAATTTTTCATTTTCAGTTTGGTGCTAAATGATTTTATGATTGACTTGTCTTCCAGAGAATCTGAATTACCAAAAGAAGCCAAATAATTTCCTTTGGCAAAGCGTGAATAAACTTTTTGTGCAAGAATTCCAGAGTACCAGACATATATTCAAAGTCAAACAAGTGCATGCAATAAAAGCAATAAAACAAATAAAAGTATTGATTGGCTCTTAGCCAAGTTAAACTATCTGCGGATAAAGTAGACAGTATAATGTTATGCAACTAAATTTCATACGCAAAATTGTCCTAGAAAACGCAGAGAAAAGTTCAAAGGACAAAAACTGCCAACATTAATATTTTAGTGGTTTAAATCATTCAAGAACATTAATAACTTTTATTTCAACAGTGGAAATAAAGTATTTGCAACTTTTATTTGTAATTCGCTTCATCGTCATGTTTTGCCCTCATTTAATTACGTAAATGTAAATAAATTTCTTGCACTTAATAGGAACGCATTAGTCGACTGAGTGGTGAGGTAAATGTGGGCGGATGGATGTGTCGGAGGCGGTTGAAGCGGATGAGAAATGGGTAAATGCAATTACAGCCATCTTCACTTCTTGATCTTTCTTGTTCGTTCATTTAAAATTTATCAGCATAGGTGTTTAAGCTAAGAATAAAACTAGGACATATTATTAGATGATATTAGGATCAAATATTTAATGATAGAAATCATAATTGCAGTAATAATTTCAAATTAAGCATCGATGATGGAGATTTCAACGATGCGTTATTCCAAGGTAAACTTTTGAGTGTAGAGGTTAATATCTTCAAAAGTCAATTAATTTTAATTTTTTGAAAGTAAAATATTACTAACATGGTTTGTAGCAAACTTTACTGTTTATAAATAAATTTATGAACATTTGTGAGCATTCCTATGGCAAATCTCACTTTCCATTACTTTCTCACTTGAACATTATCAATACTTCCACCAGATATAGAGTTACGTTGCTCGTGTTTGCATGTGAAGCAAGTGGCAAACGTACGCAGGAAGTTAGAGCTTTTGCTCACGTTGTGCATGCCTACAGCTTTCGAAACGTAACATTGCGTGGATTGCGCTTGAGCGCGCTTGCAGTGGTTGCAAATGTTAGGAGTTGCAAACAAAGTTGTTTCAGCTACAACAGCAAAGGCTTTAAATTGGACAGGCACACAGTAACTAATTATCATGCACGAATGCGTGCAAGGATGTGGGTCTGTACCGAAGCCAGAAATACTTGCGAAACTTTCCACCAACTACATTGTCAGGCATCAACATTATTTTCACGCTGGATAAACAGCCTCGAGAGTAATGCAAAGAACAAAAAATGAAAAAATTCGGCATTACACGTGACTGCAAATAAAATCTGCATTTTTTGATCCATCCGCATTAGAAACGTCGATTACAATGTGAACGTTAATAAATAATGCAATAATCAGTTTCCCCTTTTGAAGTAAAGTCTTAATTAAGAAATTTTATATGACACTCTTCGGTTACACCTCACACTCGGTGTGCATTAAGCCATACTGGCTGTAATAATATCTGTTGAGTTTTAAGCAGCTTCCTGGGGTTTCATGAAGCTTTCAGGCTGGTTTCAGGTGCGGACGTAATTTACGCCGTTCGCACGTTGCGTCGTTAACAGATTCACGTTACGTAGAAGAAGAGGAAAACACGTGAGAGAAGACAAACACAGCAAAGATGCAAGACAAAACAATAATTGTAGAGATATAGCTTTAAGGCTTTTCCGTAAAAATTCCATTCTTGAAGATCGAATGAAACCAATTAGATTCTAGTTCCTTCAAATCACTTCAACCATCCTTTAAATGCAGTTAACCCCTACCCATTTGCACTATGCCTCATTGAATCTCAAACTGAAAACGCTAAAATGTTTGCACACGTTTCACAATGTTGTATCATGAGAAATCGAGCGTTGAGTTGTTCGTAAAATGGCAAAACGATCAAAATTGTGTACACTCGATACGTCTATACGTCTCGCGTTGGCGGCGGCGACGCATAAACCAACAACACGTCGTAAACACGTCATCAAATGGCGCGACGGCGGCATGTGCGAAATGTTTGACATTGCCTGAAATGTTTGCGCATTGATGTCTTGAAGCCGTCAGTGATGAGTGGAAAACGGAAAGAATACTTATACATACATTGACAGATTATCATTTTGTAAATTTATTTGAAGAAAATTTAAATTAATATGAAAGAGGGATTTTAATGGATTACTAACATGGAATAAGAAAGAGTACATACTGAATGAACTTGAATCTCTATTCGTATTGTTCATACGCATATAAAATAAATTCACTTCTACTTGCTGTGTAGACTGTAGACTGGGCGTAAATCCGGAATTATTTTTGGCGTACAATGTTTATTTTTCCAGCGGACGCACACAGTTTCCACACAGCTTCCAGTTTCTCCAACATTCATATCAAATATTCTCTCTCCTCTTCCCAAAAACCATCCAATCTTATTATGAAAAGTAAAATTTTAATCAAATGCAAACCTATAAAAGCCAGTCATTTTTCTAAACTCCAATCGAGATGAAACTATAGAATCAATGAAAATGGCTTAGTAACTTGCGCGTGCTGGGCAAATAATACCTAAAATTACACCAACGAAGCAAAGTAACGTAAGTAAAACAGGATCAGCATCAGTAGCCGATCGGTCGCTGTGAGTCACGGCCACGCGTCTGTTTTCCATCAAAGCGCTTTTCCATTTTCCTCGCTTTTCTGCCACAGGCGCAGCGTCAAAGAAAGACATCCAGTGCGGTCATGTAATTAGAGGGCGGACGCGCAACGTGTTTGCGATAACATTCGAGTCATCCTGCGTCATTATATCCATCTATTAATTCTGAGATTAGCGCAGAAACATTTTTACAGCGTGGAAATTAATATCTTGTGCAGCGAGAAAAATGTCAAGCTAGAATATGTGTTTGTTTTGAGAAAGAAATCAGTGATTAAAACATAGTTTAATTAAATTCACGTTTTAAAGCGCCCTAAAAGACAATTAAGCAGCATTTCGATTTGTTTCCGATTTGGCGGTTTTAATAAAACCAGTGATAGTTATAAATGTCCTTGGAAAATGCAAAGAAATAAATGAATTTTTGCTGGAATCAAAGTAAATATGATATATTTTCTCAACTTTTTTAACTAAAATCGTTGCAGTTTTACAAACTGAAAGAAATTCTTAAACTACTATATACAGCAGTACTACGCATTTTTACACTTTTTCACACTTGTAACACACATCTGTTAAAATTTTCCAACAAAATATTAGAAACTTTGTATCTGCAAAAGTACTAACTCATGTTTTGTTGTTTGCAGAAAGCGCTGGAGAAGATGAAGAAGAAGAAAAGAACGAAAAACCCCCAAACTTAAACCAACGCCGCAATACTGACACCTACATCGACATGCCGCGCCCTCTAGACATCGGTAGCGGGGCCACAATGTGCCTACTCGAAAAGCCCATCGACAAGAAAGTCAAAGTAAGTTCAGATTTGAAAACTCCCCAAAACGCCTAAAACGCTTTGCAAAAACATCAAAAAAGCATCAAAAACCTTCAATTTACTTGATATCAAGCAGTTTATAAGGGAACTAAATTTATCTCACGTAAATTTCCTAAAGAAGAATCTGACATACTTAGTTATCGTTAGTCTTTTCGTCAGAGATTTATAGTCCTGCATTCATCTGACACATTCTAAGGAGTCTACGAATGTATAGAACGTGAGTGTACTTAGTATCTTATAGTTTCTCATATCCTTACGTCTCCCAAATTCTCTCTTTGAATGAGAAATCATCTTTGTACCAAATGTGCAAAATTACATTCTGATCTGGCGCAAACTGCTCAGATGTTATGGGCTCTGTACAGACTGTAGATATGCAAATTGTTTCTTTATAAAGCTGCAAATTATTCGCTTGCATTATTAAAATGAAAGCGCAAATTTACAAAACGCATCATCTGAATGAGGTTGCCAAGATGGGATTAAAATGTAGTAGATGAAAGCCAAAACAATAAACTTTAGAAACAATGCAAGAGAAGTAAGTAAAAGCAAAGTAAAAAAAATTGTAAATAAAATTAGGCGAGTGATTTAAATTGAAGACTGTGAAACTTTGTTCGTGTAATCTTTTGTTGAAGGAAGAAAACGTCAAATGGTATATTTAATAAACCCGTGTTTGCTGCTCATTTTAACGAAAACAAACATTTCAATTATTCATTCCACCTCAAGTTCCCTACATACATCAAAGCAAAGTCTCTTCATTAGCATCTTCATTAACATTCTCTTTACCTTCTTCTTCTTGAATATGCCTTACGCTTTGTAATTTTCCCAACACTTTAAAGTTAATACTTTATACTTTTAGGAAAAACAATTTCATCGAAAAACACTAGGACTGTAGGTGTTTTTCCAGTGGTTTAATAAAAATTGATATTGGAGACTGATGATTGCTCGAAGGCAGTTATGAAGTGCACAGAAACAATACAATGATTAAATGATTACACGAGTTCATCTGGTTACGTCAGAAAATCAATGAGGGGACAGCGCGATAGACGACGCGACGACGCAATGTGAAATTAAGCGATTTATATAACACGATCTAATGCGATTGAATGTGATTATGTCCTCCAGGAAGCGGAAGGAAGGAATGTGATAAGAAATGACATGCTATTATTCAGGAGGATATAATGATATTAATTAGTATTTTTGATTGAATAACATCAACCTCACCACGACGCTTTGAAAGATGGTCAGGGTATATTGTTGAAGCCAATGATCATATTAATGAGGGGGGGGGGAGGTGATAGAAAGACTTGATAGGAAGTCGGTTGAGTTGATAATGTGCATAAATCAATTTGATTGTCGGAATGACCGCATGAATAAATCCAGTACTCAATCAAATCCTCCAACTACCAAACCACCTCCATACATGTAGAACATTTGTGATCCTCCCATGTAGTCTGAAAGTCAGCAGACATGTCCATATTTCATGACTCAACTCCCTTAGCCTACAATTCTACATATTCCTCTCGTTTATGATACTCCATGGAAGGTGCCAACGCAATGTGTTTGTATAAGCATGCACTAAATCAAAACTCAAATCATAATAATAACAGCGCAGTATTGGCTTTCTGTCACTGGCACCACAAGCAGACATTTTCTCTAGTTTTTTTCATTTCCACCATTTTATTGAATGTCCTAAATAGTAAAAATATAACATTCATATTTTGTAAAATAATACCATGTTATGACAATACCCTAAGGTTAGGTAATTCTGAGCCAACCGGAATCAAAGGTGTTGTCACTCGTAAAATATTTACGATCGAGTATGTTGTGCTATTCATTTAATGCAGTGGATAAAGTTTTACTACACGATCACAATAACATGCTAAACTTCTATCCCGGAATCTGAACTTTATTCCACCATAAAATAAAAATGTTCTACAATGAAAATTGAAATTTAGAATAGACCTAAACAAGTGCCTCTTCCTGTGTTGTAGAGACATAGTATACATGGTATGATGGAAGAGGAGAATGTAATACGACCCCATCAAGAGATAGCCCAGTTGTCGTTGGATGAAAAGAAATTCCTTCTTGCTGTCGAAAGGGGAGATGTTGCTTCCACTAGAAGGTAATCCATTAACTAACTTTATGTATTTTTTAAAACATTCTGTGCATTTTAATTTTACATTAGTTTTCTTTTCATCAGTTTGCTTTGTTTTTTTTTCTGTTATTGCTAAAAACTAAGAAAAGATTAAAAATAGTCCCAGATCACACAGAGAATAATCTTTAGATTAATTCAGCCAGAAAAAAAGCAGCAACACTTAATGTACATTAACATTCTTTTTGTCTTTTACCTCCTCTCCTGAGGATGAAACCTAAAAGTCTGCAGAAAGTCGCAACGAAGAGATCTCAAGGAATTGGGATAAAATACCGTGACTACTTTTAAGTACTTAACAAATTATAGCAACTACAACAAGCAAATTAAAGATGATAAACTAAACAGAAAGAATTATAAGTTCTCAATGTAATACGAATGCATTATTGTGGTTTAATTAGTTTTATTGCAAATCGGACAATCATGAAGATATATGAGAGAAGTAATGGTCATCCTGGTGGTCCAGAAGATATTAATAAATTTGGCTTATCAACCCAGGTCCAACTACGCCCTCATAAAAGAGGATAATTATTTTTCCGTCATATCTGCATATTTCATAAATCTTTGCAAAAAACAAAGCATAATGGGGATAACCAGCTAAAATAGAGCAAAACTGTCGTCGCAATATATTTCGCCCCATGCCTACATACGACATAAACCGCGGAACAAAAGCAGATGCGTTGTTGGACAACTCGGCACAAACTACCTTTTCTTTTCTTGTCCCAAAACAGAAACTTTTGTTTCCTGTTCAAAGGCTTTAACTTTCTCCCATCAGCACTAATCTCAAGAGACGCAAATAACATTCCAAAAAGATAAGAATCCAAGCAATTTTCTGCATTTTTTTTACTTTTCTAGGCTATTCCTTCACTTTTCAGCCTTTTTGAAAACATAGAAAATTTTACGACAAAAATAAAAAATATTTAAACACATCACATAAACCATAGAACGGCAATAAAAAACGATTTTAGCGCATAATATTTTAGTCAGTCAATTTGGTCGGATCTTGTTCAGAACTTTGGTATTTTTACCCATGTCACTGATAAACGTCTCCATTCACTTACTAGTCGTCTTATTTCCTCCTCTGCCTAGAATGCTGCAGCGTGCAGAGGAAACCAACTACATTAACATCAATTGCGTCGATCCATTAGGCCGGAGTGCGCTGCTGATGGCGATAGACAACGAAAACCTCGAGATGGTCGAGCTGCTCATCGAGCATCGTGTAGAAACCAAAGACGCTCTTCTGCACGCCATCTCCGAGGAGTTCGTCGAAGCCGTCGAAGTGCTCCTAGACCATGAAGAAACGATACATAAAATTGGTGAACCCCACGTAAGTCACTACGTTAAAACCGAGTCCGAAAGTAAATAAACTAGAAAAATGATATCACTAATAACGCTGAGAATTTAACTTGTCAAAATTTTACAGATTTTTTCATTGTATCCTTACAAACAATATAAATACCAACTCCTAAAGCGTAGGTTACATCGCAGGATGCACATTCTTTGCAAATTTACCAAGATAATTGCCAGCTGGTTTGTAATTACACACCACATAGATATTCCCACTCCTAGATTCAGAGTGCCCAGCACCCATTTCACTTGTATCAGCCCAGATAAGCTGTGTAAAATGACTGGTACAAAAATCTTTAGGTTCAGTACCAAATTTATGCCGCTGACTTTCCGAATACCAGAATTGGGTAGCCATTTCTGCCAACTCCTTCAAACTAGGATGTTTGCTTGCCTTCATAGTGTATAGATTCTCGCCATAATGCCCATTGGTGTGTTTCATGTGGTCAGCTAGCGAAATTTCTATTGCGTGCCTTTGAGCTGCAGCAACCAACTCTTTGTTGATCCTTAATGGAGGAGAACCGTGCAAGTGACGATAGTTGTTGTGCTCAGTTAACATGCATTCGTTAAAATCATCGCCAGTTGGCATGATAAACCTTTAATTTATACAACTTAATAATTTTCAATAATTTTGGAGCTTTTGACTTTTGACGTTTGACCTTGACATTTCAACATACATCTTCAAAAATAAATAAAAGCCATACGATTTTGTAAACACCACAATATTATTCCGAACTGGACAACTGTTCATTGGTCTGACCTTGCAGCTCACTGAGCATTTCCTTCTTCATTGTTGGCAGCACGTTGTCCACATATTCCCCGTAGATATTTCCCGGTGGACTATATTGGCACACGATGACAATCTTAGTATCATTCCTTGCAATTCCAACTCCAAGTAGCTGCGTTGATTTCCACACCAACTGTGAGAAGTTAACCCCATTATTATTCACAGGTTCCTGTCCAATCTTTATCATCTCCTTCTGCTGGTACCACTCTTTCACAGGGTCATCTCCCTTCGGCTTGAAGTCGGGATCACTTGTAGCAATGATATACACATTTTCGCCTACGGTAGGAAACCGACTAGAGCGGATATTCTCGGTCACCAAAAGATCCTCGGCACATTCTTGGCTTTGTGCTACAAGGCGTGCATCCAGCTCCAGCAAGGGGACACCATGTTGCTTCCGGAAGGTGTTATGCGCAATGAGCACCTGCTCACTAAATTTATTCCTATAGTCATTTGTGATTTGACTATCAATAGTAACATCTAACATGGTTATGATTAATAACTTTTTTTTAATTTGGCGGAAGATCTAAAGCTTGGTAAATGCGTGGACTGGAATTTTGAACTTCGAGGACCAAAAGTATTTGTGCAATTTCATTGCAGAAATGCACTTGTCAGAAAATCTAAGACAAAAGCTGATTTGTTCAATTTTGTTTCAATATTTACAGCATCAAAGCTTGCTTTAATTTGGGCGGTTTGATTGTTCTAACATTCATTTGTGATTGCAGAGCTGGGAAGCGTTACCACCCGACACGGCTACATTCACTCCAGACATCACACCATTAATTCTAGCCGCCCATAGAGATAATTATGAAATTATTAAGATACTACTGGACCGAGGAGCTACTCTTCCTATGCCTCATGACGTCCGGTAGAAAAGAAATAAGCAACTTCCCAAGCAAAAACTATCAATTTTCTTTCTGCAATCAAGGTGTGGATGTGATGAATGCGTCACTTCTCGAATGGAAGACTCATTACGACATTCGAGATCACGAATCAACGCATACCGTGCTCTTGCATCGCCATCACTCATTGCACTTTCTTCTAAAGACCCAATCCTAACAGCATTCGAATTATCTTGGGAACTTCGAAGGTAACTCAATATACCAATTTCAACTTCATGTTCTTTTAATATTGATCTTTCAATTGGGCAAAGGTTGAGTTTCCTCGAGCATGAATTCAAACTGGAATACCAAGAACTAAGAAAACAATGTCAAGACTTTGCCACGGCCCTGCTTGATCATACACGCAGTTCCTACGAGTTGGAAGTCCTCCTCAATCATGATCCAACTGGGCCGGCATTCGAACACGGAGAAAGGATGCATCTGAATCGGTTAAAACTGGCTATCAAGTTACGTCAAAAGAAGGTATGATTTTAAATCTCCAATATAAACAAAAAGAACTAATGCGGGATTATCTAGATTTGATAACTATTTGTAACCGGATGATTAATTGTGCAATGCGTCTAAGAAATGAGAAACGAACTTTAGAAATACAAGGAATTAGATGACATGCAGCAGAGATTGCTTCGTGATAATGAATTAACAACAGATTAGTGATATAGAACATGTCGGGTACTTGTAATAAATCATTTGTCATCAAAATGTAGATGAAAGTGCTGTTGATATGCGGGTTATTGTTGTTCATTTCTTTCGGATCTTTTGAGAACAAACCCCTTACCGGTAAGTACTCAAAATGTGTATGGAATAAAGCATTAATTACTTTTAATGATAAATTAAATAAATATTAGATTAGTGTAAAGTTTTAATAACAACTCAAAAATAAAATCAAAAAGGTCATAGGAGCTGAAAAAAATCAGTGCAAATCAACTTTATGAAGTTTGTCATGTTATAATTTATAAGGTAATTGACGCCCTAAGGTAAGGATCCTGTTAACATCTTAACTGAGAAAATAATTGAGTCACTCAGTCACTCTCATATTGTGAGCTTTACCATTGCATAAAAACAGTCTAACTTTTGCCATCATTTCTAAAGGATGTTGCTTTTATACATTTTCGATAATACACAAACTCCAGATTCTGTGCTACAATCTTCAAATCACGTGGATGTATTGTCGACGATAATGACAAATCTATCCGGAAAATTGATATCTATTCATTTGTCACTTACAGCAGCATATCCTCTCATAATAATCATTAACCATTTTCATTGGATAGGATGCTTTTGCTTTTGTTTCCAACAATATTCATAGGAATATCTCAATAAAATTGGTCTTCCATTCTGCTTAGGCTTGGATTTAATTTAACGTACTACTTGAAATTGTGGTAGAGTTGTATGATGATTATAACAATTTTGGGTTGTTGCAATAGTTGGAAAGGAAGCTTTACCAAGTCGAGCTAAATAGGGAAGCAGTTTAAAGATTTAAAAATACAATTACCACAGTTCTAAACAGTTATACTCACCATGATGAGTTTTCTTTTTTTGTACGGGAATTCAAGTGGATCACCTGTGGAGTTGCTTACAACAGATAAAGTTTGATTACATGGACGTAATATCCAAATTACAAGATTATGAAGTTTGATAATTTATTGATCAATCCCTAGTTTCCAGAATACCCATTAAAGAAATTTGGCGTAAAATCTTTACAAAGTGCAGATATTGCTGAACTGTTGCAAGATTTGGTTAAAGAACCAAATGAAGAATTGTTGAGGAAATATAATACGTATGCTTTTGGTTAGTTTAGAAATAATTTTATACGTTTTTTATCATTATAATCATAGATTTAGAAATGGTCCTGCTACCCATTAACCTTGTGATAAATAGTCAACGTATAGTATGTGATTAATTGATGCAGACGTAAAAATCAGAATCAATTTTAAATAATTTACTTTCGCTTTGATATATTAATAAAAACTTAAGATTTTGGAGTGATTATAATTGAATTAAGATTAATTACTCTTCAGAACTAGTATTAAATTTTAACTTTCTTTTGGCACTTTAGAAAAATCTTACTCTTTTTCTACACTGCTTCTAAAAGGTTTGTTTTATTTAAAATCATTTTCCTTTGATTTTGCCCCCATTTTCACTAAATGTTCCTTGAACCAAATCTAAAAATATTGAGTATTGACGATTTTACAAGTTTCTGATGCCTTTACCCCCTAAAGACCTTCCGAGGTGAAAAAACCCAGCAGAATGGCTGAAATGACTGAAAGGTCTACATCGTTAGATGAGAAGTGAGAGCCAAGTATTGACTTGGGACGACGCCTAGAAAGAATTAGAAAGCAAAGCGTAAGAAGAATGGCATAGAAGGAGATAGTAGGAGAATAAGGATTGTTTAAGAGGAGATGTAGGATATTCCACCACGGGATGTTCACAGGAAGAGCATAATCGACTAACTTTGATGAGTGGATTTGGGTAAGGTGCGCAGATGTACGCCGAGAAAACCGATGAAATACAATCGTTACTTCCTCCATTCCTTTACCATTTTAATTGGTATGCCATAAAACGAGAAAAAGTATTAAACATAAAACCATACCCGACAAAATGCCATCATTTAGTTGACCAATTTTGTCTAGTTTTAGTCGAATTTAGGAAACTAGCTAAAGGGCAAATGGTCAATATATTAATATATTTGCACAACTCAACCTTCTCTCGCCTTCATTTCCCCCCATGGATTACTTTATTTTACATACCTCTTTGTTTCTTGCCAAGTGCTAGCCTTACACTTTTGATGGATTAACCATTTCCCAGGTGGACGTCAAAAGGCTGCATCGGCGCGTGCAGCACTTTTTGGGTCAGTCAGTGGCAATTTGAATATATCGGGGGCGGCACGCGCACAGGGCAATCAACTCTAGACGCAGCGACCTACTAATATTTTCTTCAAATAAATGCAAAATTTTTCCACAACAACTCTGTTGTGTGCTTCGTAAACCGTGTTTTGTGTTGTTGCAGTTTGTAGCCCATTCCAATGTCCAACAATTACTGGCATCCATTTGGTACGAAGGTCTGCCAGGTTTCCGGCGAAAAAACATGGTCCTGCAGGCATTTGAAATCGTCCGTATTGGTATTCTTTTTCCAATTTTCTCGATTGGATACATTGTAGCACCGCATTCACTCATCGGACAAACGATGCGGAAGCCATTTATTAAGTTCATTTGTCATTCTGCATCGTATTTTACATTTCTATGTAAGTATCCTAAAAGAAAATTAAATTTTATTTTAATTTACAAGCAAGATGGAATAAAAAGAAAACGATTAGAGTGTAGAAAGCAATTTTCATAAAATCATTAATTTTCAATGACCCTCCAAGTCCAGATCAAGGCGACAAAAGCTGAAAATACAATGATAAAACCTATTCATTGGATTTTCAATTTTTTTTTTTACTAATTAATTTCAACTAGCAAAATATGGAGATATTGCGCTCCATGTGTACCATAATTGCTGTTTGTCGTTTTTGCATGATCACACTGCGCTTCCTGGATGCGATCCACCAATGCGCAATTTCGCAAATCGATGCACTGCATAATCCTGTTATTCATTGTGACAAATATTGATAACAAACAAAACAAAGTAGAAGCAAGATTTACATGTTATTCATTTATAAAGGTTAAAAGTGTAACAATCTTCAAATGAAATGGAAACTTTTTGAATTTTTTTGAAATCACTATTTATTAGTAAACTACACCTGGGAGAACTGTCAATGATTGGTGATCCTTTATAAGTTAAATTGAAAGTCCTCCGTCATATTCCATCCTCAAAACCTTCGCAATCCACGTTCATTATCGGAATCCATTGGAGTTTCAATGACACTCAGCATCATTCAATATTAGAATTCAACATTTGGGAAGCGATATCCAGGAATCAACGTGAGATCTGCACAAATTAATTTGATTCTTTACATTTTTTATAATTTCATATATCTCATAATGGAAGAATGATTAATGACATTGTTCACTTTTGTGTAGTCATGCTAATATTAGCATCACAGCGCATAGAAAATCTCTTCCTCGGCGAACAAACCACCAATCCGATACCAACCAAACGTGGATCCACTCCTTCCTTTGTAGAATGGATCATCTTGGCCTGGGTCAGCGGTGAGTAGTACACTTGTAAAGGATAATTAGAAAGAAGTCAATCATTTCCTTTAAAATTATGATACCAAGAAACAGCAAGGTTTTTAAAATTGTAAAGCTACAGAACAATAAAATAGTTGTGGGAGAGAAATTTCTGAATTTAATCAAACCACAAGAGTCCAAACTCTTTGGGAATAATAACAGTTTACTCGAATTGAGCAATTGAAGAGTTGCGAAGGTCTTAAGATAACAAAGTTTTACCTCACCAGTTTTTTGTACCGTAATTTTTCTATCTGGTTCATTTAATTTGGAGACGAATTTATCTGAGCGGCAGCATTTAAGATAGTCTTTCAATTTGTTTAGATTTCTTTCATTTCTAGAAAGTATGAAAACAGTTGTATTGGCTCTTAAATACATTTTTCGTTTTGAACGTAATCCTCAGGATTGATCTGGAGTGAAATAAAACAATTATGGGACGTCGGTTTGGAGGAGTACGTACGTGATATGTGGAATGTCATTGATTTTATTACGAATTCTTTGTACGTCGCCACTGTTGCCCTAAGGATAGTGTCGTATTATCAAGTTGAAGGAGTTCAAGTAAGTTAAATCATCTTCCCAACATGGTTAAGAAACAAAAAATTGTCATGGTTATGTTTAAAAGCAGCAAATCTTGGGGCAAACCAATGCAAATGAAGAGAGAAAAGATTGGGATGCTTGGGATCCAATGCTGATCTCAGAAGGATTGTTTTCAGCAGCAAATATCTTCAGGTCGTTATTTGAATAACAATAAAGTAAACACGGTATTTTATTTGATTCCTTATGGTCGTAGCTCGTTAAAATTGGTCTACATATTTTCCGTGAATCCACATCTTGGACCTCTCCAAGTTTCCTTGTCTAGAATGGTGATGGATATTATGAAGTTCATCTTTTTGTATGTTTTGGTCTTGTTTGCATTCTCCTGCGGTAAGTTTCAATCCGCATTTACGAAACCGTTTTAACTAATAGAGGACACAGTTCAAATAAAGGATTAGCTAACAACAATGATTCTGTTCTAGGATTGAACCAATTGTTATGGTACTACGCTGAAGCGGAGCGCTACAAATGTCCAACAGAATATACAAATGTAAATGACACTGCCGCTGGTTCTGATCACAATGCGTGTCTAATATGGCGACGATTTGCAAAGTAAGCCCTTAATACATTTAATTTCAACATTCCTTCCCATGTATGAAAGAAAACTGCTTTGGGAGTACTTCAAGAATTCCGGGCCATTCGGTGTTAAATTTCTGGAAGTGATTAAATCGTAGACAATAAATTAAGTCAGTCACCCAAAAAGAATTTCAAATGAACTCAAACATAGTGCTATTCCGGTTCTCCCTTCATAGGCCCACTAAAATTTCCATGCGCTTAATGTGCGCATGTAATGCCTTCTCCTCCCTCGTCAACTATTTACACTATCACGAGACCAATCTACGGTTGCCTTGCACGTTTCCCACTTAGATAGGGAGAGTGATCTCACTGGATGTTCCCGAATTAGAGGTTTGGAGAAGTTCCTACAATAGAACAGTTGGAATAGCTGAAGTTAGTTTGACCCAAGTTAATTAAAGGAATACAACCTAGCAAAATAATTTGTAGAAAATTTTGTAAGGTGTTTGTCTTTGTTTTTAGTTTATTTGAAACATCTCAGACATTATTCTGGGCAGTATTTGGTCTGATTGATCTGGAAAGCTTCGATCTCAATGGCATCAAGATCTTTACCCGTTTTTGGGGAATGTTAATGTTTGGAACATACTCAGTCATCAACATCGTGGTTTTATTGAATCTCCTTATTGCAATGATGAATCATTCGTATCAATTAATATCCGTAAGTATTTTGTATTTATTTATTCATTTACCATTTAATAATATACAAAGTCGAAACGATTAATAAACTATTAGTTTGAAAGCAATGTTTACTATTTATTGATTGAGGTTTAGGTTTCAATAATGTGCATGCGATGTGAATTTCCCGATGGAAATTTATAGCGGACGTTATTGACAGCTTGCAATCATAACACATTCACCATCGTAGATTAATTTTGGAGAAAATTACATTATTGGTTTGTTGCAGTATTTACTGTAAACTCAATTCTAAGTAATTTTTAGGATTTATCATCTCAATTTTTAACAATTCAGTTGACTTAACCCTTGCTGACCTCGCAAGGTAACAAAAATGAAATCATTCTTTGTAGATTTTTTCAATTATCTAAACCTTATTGTTTCCAAAGTTTTCCTAGCATCTGCTTCAAAGCTGATAAAATAAATAAGAATCATTGGCATCCATTATTATTTTTTAGGAACGCGCAGATGTTGAATGGAAATTCGCCCGCAGCAAACTTTGGATCAGTTATTTTGAGGAAGGTGGGACAGCTCCACCTCCATTCAACATTATTCCCACTCCTAAAAGCATCTGGTATGTGGTCCAATGGATTCAGAGGAAATTCTGTGGTCATTCTAAAGCCGCGAAAAAAGAACATATGAAAACCATACGAAGAAAGGTGAAACAAGCAAGCGAAAGAGACTTTAGATATCAGGTACTATCTTTAGAAAACTTTGTGTAAGAAGTTTGCGGGAAGTTAGAAGAAATGTGTAACAGTCGTTATTGAATTTTAGGCCATTATGAGAAATCTTGTAAGACGATATGTAACTGTAGAGCAACGCAAAGCTGAAAACCAAGGTGTCACTGAAGATGATGTCAATGAAATCAAACAGGACATCTCCGCATTCCGCTTTGAATTGATTGAAATTCTGAAAAATTCAGGAATGAATACTTCTACAGCCCATTCTGGAATGGGTACAGGTGGAAAAAAGAACAGACAGAAAGAGAGGCGCCTCATGAAAGGGTTCAACATTGCTCCACAACCATCAACCGGTGGCACTGGACTACCACCCGTTGCTGAGTTTATTGCTTCATTGCAACAACAACAGGAGAGTAATGATCTCTTTGGGTCTACCCTGTCAAATATTTTCAATAATCAACCAAGAAGGATTCAGCATTCAAGTACAGTATCTTCTTCCCAAGGAAGTATCAATGAGGGACATCATCGGGGGAGGTAATTTACTTGAATTTGGCCCTACTACCAAGTTTAATCCATATTTGTTTTGTTGTAGGTGTCATATGAAGAGATCTTCTTCTCATAAACGCCGCTGGGGCACTTTGATTGAAGCAGCAAAAGCGGGAAAAGTATCCCACCTTATCGGTCGTTCCAGATCGGAAGATTCCGTCTGCAATTCAACCGTATGCAGAGACAACCACAATCACAATCATTCCCACAGTAACAGCCCAGGTTCCGAGGAGAATTGCACTGAAAGCGCCACTGATTCCAACCCTAGTCTGGACGTGGTATCTGGAAATGGTAATGGTCATAATCACGGACATGGTCACAGCCATGGACATAGCATGAGCATCAGTGATCACTTCCATGGTATATCAAGTGGGTTGGCTTTATTGCGGAAGAAGCGGAAAAAGTTCTCGGCTTCCAGGAATACCTCGCCTATGGTCCAACCTCCTCCCAATCCAGTTGAGCATGCAATTGCTGTGTGTGTGGGGAAAAGTAACAAGAAGGTCAGCACTTACCTCAGCTAATACCTATTAACTTACTAAAATATCATCACCACACTACATTCGCGCACAAAAATGATCATTTGCGAAGTGTTATACTTAAATTTAATGGACCATTTGTCAAATTATAGGTCTCCCAGGTATTAAAACGTGCCTCCAGCGTCCCCACACGTGTCCCCGAAGTGATCCAAATCATGCACAAGCACGAACTCACCCAGTCGCAGCAAGACAGCGTCGAATTGCCGTCGTCAGCACCTCCCATCACCCTCACGCCATCAACCACCGAGGAATCCATGAGTAACCCCATGCACGCTACACACATCAGTGGCGGACCTTCTGCATCCTCCCGGGAGCCACTTCTATACTCATCCAGTAGTAATCCCACCACAGGTTCATCGCAAACACCTGACGAAGAATACCATCGACACAATAATGGGCAGTCCACGATGACTACCACTGTTACGACCACTTCAAGTTCGTTACCAAGGTTACCTGGAGTGATACCATTAGGAGGACCGTACGGTCCAACTGGATGGTTATAATTAAAGCTGCTAATTACATACTGTATTATCAAATACCAAATATTAATCATAGATTGAAAGCACTCGAATTCGACGCACTCGAAGTATGCACAAAAATGGTTCCATACAATATCACCAAGGTCATAGAGATTTCACAAAAATGTGGTGTAGAAATAACACTTGTTGATACAATTAATAATTATTTTTTCACTAGAATCTACCGCGTTGCATTATAACAAAGTTTAATTAATCAATGCTGTAGAACGTAATGCACATCTCGTGAAACAACAAGCAAATACGTCCAATATGTTAAACATAATCTAAGTGCTAGAAGAATGGACCATGATTATTGTTCTTGGATTGAGAAATTATAGATGCTGCTATTCATTCACAATCGACTAAATCGACTATGTAATCTCAACTTATAAACATAACTAGAACAAAGAACGTGGCCTTAACAAAACGAAATCATTTTTTTAAAACGAATTTTAAACAAAGCCGCTTAGAACAATTACTTTCAAGATCATTAAGAAGTAGGTAAGGAATTACTTAATTAGGAGACTCATTTGTTTTTAAAGTTATCTTAATTTGGATTTTGTTTTTGGGTAAAAATCTAGTTTCGAGTACGTGAAATGATTGCCTATCAAGAGTTAAGTAAATATGATGACACTATGGATAGCGTAAAGTAATTCTAATTAATCAAGTAAAATTGCTAAACTATTAATAAATACACTTCCTCATTTGAATGCAATTAAACATCAAGTAGGTCCGAAAATAATCGTACTATTGCTTTACACTAAAAACTTGATGATTTCAAAACATCTTTGCATTATGATCAATTAGAATAGCAACTGATTAATATATTAAAGAACTCTTAGACTAAACTAATATCCGCCACGACTGCCCGAGACTCACATAAATCGTAGCAAGAGCATTAAAAACATTGTGCAAATGTTTCAATGCATGTAATTACTCTTATCCTAATTCCTAAACAATGCATTAAATATTCTCCTAGATCATAAACCTAGACTAGGCTAGTCTAATTAAGTTTGTTTTAAGCTATGAAATCAAGTATTTGCTCGTAAGTCACCGCGTTCTTCTAGTAAACGAACTAATCAGCTACAATTAGTTTCATAACATTTTAAGTGCTTACGTTACTTACTTAAGACATGCTATATGATATTGATTACGAAACAACAGATGCACATCTATTGTAATTATTACCTGTGGTATGAAATAAGGCTATTGTTGGTAGGATATTACAAAGACTCGAAGTTATTGATGATATTCATTGTGAATTATTTAACTACAATGATACAGTGGTAGTAAGAGGAGACATAATGTAGATAAGAGATATTTTAAAGTATATAACAATCGAGGAATTACTAAATTAATCGTAACGAGAAATGTCATTAATTTTATTATTTATATAAAGCAGATCGGTCTTTAAGACGAATAGGAAGAGGAAGAGAAATGTTTCGCTTTGGTTCGGTTGAGATTTAACTGAGACCAAACAAAACACTATGCACTAATGCTAATGGAGATATTTTATAAGTATCATCATGATGTTACACAGAAATCAATATTGAATAATATATATAAATACAAACAAGTAGTTTGTTGAGTAAATATTTATTTATTTTGTTAGGTTCGTACGTACTGTCACACATTCCGGTGCAGATAAACACCATATGCGTGTCCTCCACTTCATTATGCTGCATCAACTACCATGATTATGAGCAGTTATTGGGGTTGGATTTAATGAGGATATATATAATTAGATATACCCTCAGAAGGATACAAACCCAAACCCCGCGAATATTTGCTTCACTGTCGCTGCTACAGTCAGACGCCTTACCAACTGAGCTACGGAGGTAAGCAAGAGTTATTATTGCTATATTGTTTATATTTACGTACATCTATAAAATATGAAAGCAATCAAAATAGGGTCCATTAATAATTAGTGAAATTGTTGAAAGCAGTGTAGATATATATTCAATGCATATTTCTTGTCTTTTATGCGCAGGTAATCCTTCTAGTCATGCTTAACATCCATCACACAGGTAGAATATTCTAACAACTCAACTAATGCTCACCTGATAATTAATTATCTCTGCTACCACGCAATTGTCTATCTGTGTACCCATAATAAATTTGTAATTATCACAAAGCATTTGCCTTGTTTGCGTCTCACATTATTTAATTTAAATGAGATAATTACTGCTTTTACCGACATGAATACAAACAATCAGAATCCCACATGCCATAAAACTATGCTACAACATGTCTTCCGCCAGTTTTTATCCAAATGTCTTCGGAAAAAAATCTTTCGCTTCAAATGCATCCCAATCAAGAGTCTAGTGGAATAATCGAAATAACCGAGAAGCAAATTGATGCAGCAGCTGAGAAACTCCGCAAACTTGGAGTAGTCCCTCTCAAGTTGATATTCCTGCATCCGGAAAAAACTAAGCTCATTGTTCAGCAATTAATTGGACTTTTGTTCACTTGTTTGGCGCTTGCTTTATTCTACTGGACAACTAAGTATATATTCTTGTGCAGTGTTGATATTGCTGTTATTACTCAATTGATTTCTTCGTTCGGACTCTACACATTGGTAAACAACATTAATACAACTTTATTTGCTTCAATTGCAGCAAATGTATATGAAGAAATTAACACATTCTCTCTTATAGTCTCTTTTAAAATGTATCCCACTGATCTACTACAACCATATCATCCGAAGACTTCTAAAAAGTCGTGAATGTTTCTTGATCGCCAAAGATCCAGAAATCAAAGCAAAAATCCACACAATCTATACATCCGCAATTAAATACGGCACAGTCTTTAACATCTTGGTCCTACTAACTCTAGCAATGTTTATGTCAAGACCCTTCTATGACTATGGTCAACTCCTAACCCTACAATGGTATGCAGAAGACTGGTACTACTGGGCCCTAGCTTACCAACAGATTTTCGCAGGGTTTCTAGTCGCTTTGGTGATGGGATTTAATGGATTATATTTACTAACGATTACTAATGCAAGAGCACAGTTTGTGACCTTAAATTGGACAATTGAACATCACAAACATAATGGAAGTGCGACTGACATTCAAGCTTTGATTAAATT